>JAUCMU010000080.1:17976416-17999162 GCA_032275025.1 Enteromius treurensis | reverse complement strand
CACACACACACACACATCGATATATATATATATATATATATATATATATATATATAAAATAACTCAAACTCAATTGTTTGTTTTAAAGTGTAATATATATATATATATATATATATATATATATATATAATTTTTGTAAATATATCTCACATTATATTATAATTGTATACGTATTTAAATTAATATTAACAATAAATCAACCTTGTTTTTATGTTATGATCTTTGCAAAAATTATTTATTTTAGATATTTCTGAAAAATTTAAATGCCTTATTAATGCAAGGCTTTAACTGTAAACAAAAATTTTATTATTTATACATACATGTATTAGCAAAATAACAATAATTTAATTACATTAAAACTAAATTTAACTGATCTTGTTTTCTATTAGGACTCAATAAAACATATTAGCATTTAAAAAAATATAATATAATTTAAAAACATTTATTAAATATTATACTTAAATAGTATTTAATATATCCAAATAACTAAATAATTTAAGTTAAACAAAAACAAAAACAAAACATTCTAACAAATTAGACTCGTTTTTCATTAGGATCTTTCGAATTTAAGTACTTGTAACTATTGCAAGTTTTCCAATTTAACTAATTCATAACTAATGGAGGAAGTGCATTTTCTGTTCATAACCGGGCGCATGCCAAAGACACTGAAGAAGAGGTTTATTAAACCAGGAAACCTGCACTTTCTACTACTACAACAGCGCTGCAGGTACCTGGGCAGTGAGCTGGATAGGCTGTGACAAAAGTGGAGGCGGAGCTTGTTCAGGTTTGGCTTGAGACTGGGCTTGTGCTGCTGCCTGATTGGCCTGCTGCTGCTGCTGATGCTGCTGATTGGCCGCGGCGGCTGCGTGGGCGGCATGCGCAGCGTTCGACTGCTGCATGGCTGCGGCTAACAGCTGCGCTTGAGCCTGCTGCAACAACAGCTGCTGCTGTGCAGGGAGGAGAGCGGCCAGCTGAAGATAGGAGTGAGGGATGAAGAGAAAAAGTGGAGAAAAGAACAGCGTCACCAAGCAGAAAAGGTGACGTTTGGACCACTTCCTCTTAAGCAAGCAGGGCCTAAGATGCCATCTGCAGTATGGTTAAGTTACAAAGACATGTAGTTGCATTTAGTTAATACAAGCATAGAGCAAAAGAGAGAGAAAGAGAGAAAGCGAAACAGAGCAAGAGAGAGATCTATGTATCTTGGTGATGGTGATGCCAGTTATGTTCCACTGTTTGTATCCTTGTAGCATATTTGTTTTCACTGAGATTTATTCTTACACCATATAGCAAATAAAAAAAATATTTTATTTCAGGGTTTTGTTTTGCTCTAAAGGTGAACTACTGGCTTAGTAAAACCGCACAAAGCCGGTGCTTTCACTCAGAAAATGCTAGTAAATTTCACAAAGAATTGGCAATGAACACATTGAATTAAAATAATGAACTGTACTCCCATTTTATTTACAAATTAAAAAATTAGTTTTTTAGTGTATTCATGCTTTATTTAGTTTTCACTGCATGTTGCAGTAGAAAAAGGCAAAGTGGTGTCTAAAATGTGTCATTTTTATAAGAAAAATATAACCAAAATGTTTAATTTTGAAAAAATGCCACATTAACAATCAAGACAGAACATTTTAATCTGATCATTATTTTATGTATTAAATGCAAATTGAAAATTTAAAAAAATCTAATTAAAATTTTTTTTTTTTTAAAGAAGCACTTAACATTTTTATTTTTTATTTATTAATATATTTTACATTTTAATTAAATTGACGAATGCGATAAATGAAAAGGCAACTTCAAGCAAATAAATAAAATGTTAATTTCTGCCTAATGCTGTTTGTTTCCCCTCAAAAAAGTGTAATATTTTGTTTAAAAAAAAATTTCTAGCCTACATGTTTGTCGTATCAGGCAGCCCTGTGTGTGTGTGTGTGTGTGTGTGTGTTCATACCCCTGCGAGCTGACTGCCTGCCAGCATGAGTTGTGTGTGTGGTAGAGCCGGTTGAGCTGGAGGAGGTGGAGGAGCATGAACACTGGTCATCTCAGCAGCCTCTTCAGCTTTCACCTATCAAACACAGTAACAAATATTCATCTCTGTACACATAAACACTAATAGTGTAATACACTAATGCTCTTAACACACACACACAATCATATAAACAGCAACAATATAAAACTCACACAAATGTAACTTGCAATATAAAACAAATAACTATTTTTAGTACTGTTTATTTATCATATTCAATTTCTGTAAAACTACTAAAACAGCGTTATTCATTTTTATTTCCTTACCTGTATCAAATGAACAGTGAATCATTTGTTACTGGTACAGCTGGTTTGTAACTGATATGCAAATTGCCATTACTAAATGTCAACGACCGATTACGCCAACAACCACTATATGTCTTTTCATGACAAAGGCAAAAACCACACACAAAGTACATTTTCATATACAAACACACACATTTCCAGTTATACATCTGATTACTCACAGATTCAAGAGAAGAGAAGCAGTTCAAATTGTTCAGTTATGTAAATATCCACCTAAAATCTCTGCTAACTACGACCGTCGTCCTCTAGTCGATCCGTCTCTTTTAACCACACTTCTGATTGATCCATCTCCTTATAAACCTCTCAAGTGTCAACTCTCTCTCTCTCCAGTATCTTGTCTGGCATCTTGTTAGGAATGCAGCTCAAAATGACTAAAGAAATCTAATTTGCATATTACATTTTTAACCGAGAATCACCTGAGGGCAAACATGGACGTAGAGCAATTATTAGGCATCAACACATACACACACACACACACACACACACCTTTGTGTTGCTGGGTGCAGGAGACAGGCAGAAAGGACTTGTTTTCATCGGCTGGGTCTGAATGAAACAGGGAGAAATTGATTAGGGGCAAAATGGATTAAACTGGATAACTTTGGGTGGAATATATAATCTAAAACAAAACATATCACAATTTTAGGGTTGAATTGAAGGTCTGGTTCTCAGTCAGATACACTCTTAACAATAAGCTTACTAAAGAGTTTTTGCAACAGCGCAACAGAAGAACCATCTTAGGTTCTCCAAAGGACATGCAGTTATTGCAGTGATGCCATAGAAGCAGCATTTTTGGTCCCTCGAAGAAAATTGAGCTTTTTTGCAATGGAAAGATTAGATGGATGTTAAAGGGTTTATCAGCAATAATACACTGTTCAATATGCATTCACTTTCTGTCCAAACTGTTATAGCTGTAAGCAACAAACTTCAAAGAGAGAAAATGAAGATGTTAGCCACGGGACTGTCCCTGCATTCACCTGGGATGACATTTGCAAATGACGAATGCTGCGTGTTATTAAAAGAAATGTTTGAGCCGTTGGTTAACGACTGCCACAACATTTGCCACATACATCTTTGAGAGCCCTGATCTAAATGGTTAAGTTTTTATAAAAAACATTTCAATTTTGTATTAAACACATTTATCGACAACGAACCACTGATAAAAAAAACATGCACTAAAAGAGGTTCACACACCTGATCGCTGGCCTCTGGACTGTTCCTCTCAGAGTCTGTAGAAACACACACACACACACACACACATGAAGGACACATCAGGTCAGAATAGTGCCTCAGGCTCCAGCCCTAACATCAACAAAAGCGTGGTCTGGTTAGCCAGAGGCATTGCATTATTGGAATACCATGGAGCGTTTAACCTGGGTTAGTGTATGCTGCTGCGTGTTAGTGTGTGTGTGTGCGTGAGATTGGGGCCACGGCTGACTAAAGTGTTCTGTGTGTGAATCAGACCAAGTGGAAAATGTGAGAATTATGCCAAAAGAAACACACACACACACATATCTAGGAATAATAATGAATCATAGTAGTGTACATGATAAAACACGCTTACACAAGCAGTGTTTCTCTCCAACAATATCATCCCACCGACACACAAAACTTTACATCTTCACGATTTCACATACTAATAACAATAATTATATTGATTATTTAGTAGACAATATGCCATACATTTCTAACCTAACATCTTAAAGGATTCATGCTCACATAGACCTTTAATAATCAACCGTAATATTGATTTTTACCTGTGCTGTCCACTGGAAGCTCAGTCCCCATCTTGTCGTCCTCCACGGCTTTAGACATCCTGATATCTACTGAAACAGAGACAGAGAAAACATGTCTGGCATTAGCTTCGTAAGTCGGCCTTATATCATCAACCACATAAAAGTGTAGTTGACAAATAATCAGTTTTCATCATGAGGAGTCATAGTTTAAAACATTTAAATGTCTACTGTAGGTGCTGAGACCGGCTAGCTTACTGTCATTCTATGACACACTTGCATACAATTGCAAGATTGCATAAAGTAAATACAATAACATTACTGTTACTGGAATTACACTTTAGGACATCCTGAACAATATATAAATAAAAGAAAGTGTTGTTTTTTATTTTACATAATTCTTTGAAATATCTATTTAACTATTTATGAGTAATAACTACTTTACTAAAGAAACAGTGTGATAAAAACAATGAATTCATGCATTTTTTATTTTTAAGAAATCTAGGATGATGGAAAAATTTAAATTGAGCCAATTTGAGCTTTTTAGTAGTTCACGTTTAAAATGACCTCATTTCATATATTTGTCATGAATCAAACAGCTTTCCAATAATTAAGCATGCGTTCAAAAAGACATCAGACAGATTTTTTAATTGAGCTTTAACAAAACATTTTTTACACAAATACATTTAAACACAATACAATAATTGATGATATCTAGCATTCAAAAAATAATATTACATAATATAATTAAAATAGACAGATAACAATCAAACCCAAACCTCTAATTCTAGAAACAGACACCTTAGCATCAAAAGTCAATTTCCATCAGCAAAATTCAGCGAGCAGCTCAACTGCTCTATCTGTCTTTCCTTTGTCCTTTACTTTTCTATTTCATTCTGTTTTGGTCCTGTTTGACAGTCTCTTCATCCTAATACAGCACCTGCGCCTCTCAGAGAGCAGCAGGGACGGAGGGGCATGTCCCATCCTGCACGCCATCATTCATACAGATACACGCTCACACACACGCGCACAAACACACCCGCAATAGCTGTTAATGCGGACAGGAGAGGATCTCATCCCGCGAGAGCACGTGTTGCACTTCGCAGGAGGATAACAGCTTTTCTCTTTCTTACTCACGGTGAAATTGATGGCCACCTCAGACCATCTTCACGGCCATTTCCAAGAACAAATTGATTTCCCTGTCCAGTTTGCTTAATGTTAACTAAGTTCGTATTACAAGGCTGAAACATCAGATCTATCATAAAGATTATTCGTACAGAAGCAATCGTGTCAATTAGCAAAAAAGCAAGGAACAGAAAAATGAAAATAAAAAACCAGCGAGACGTCAACAAACAGAAATCAGGCATTATTATAAAACAGCTATTATGCGCACATTAATAAATGGAACTAAAAATCATTTAGGTAGGGAGCGAAATATTAGACATTTTACTGATAAAAAGAAACAGCGAATAACATTTAGAAGCAGAAACACTACACTAAATATAAAAATAGAATTGTTTTTCATGAATTGCATGCATATACTAAATTTTGTCCAAATAAATGCAATAAAATGAAAACTTCTCAAGTAGCTTTTGTAACTGCAATTTTTTTCGAAGTAAATAAAATAGATGATTGGAGTTCAAAATAAATTGAGTTTGATTTTATTTCAGGGTGTTACTTGGCATTACTTCGTATTTTTCATGAAATCTACAATTTCTAAATGAAAAACCGTTCTACACCAACATTTATGTCAGCACACTGAATATTTCAACTAGACAACAAACCTCATTATTTAAAACATGTCAGAAATTGAATGTATACAAACGACTGGACGAGTCAAGAAAAGTCATTCTCAAGCCTCATAAACTGAATTCACACTACAACCAAACACTGCCCAACTCTCACACACAGCAATATGTTTAACCCAATACTCCAGCCATATTAGAATAAGCAGTATTTTAGTTACATTATGAGTTACTGCAGGTCGGTGTGTTTGTGACTCACCGGAATGTTTTTTGCTCAACTCTCTCTGTCCTCCGATAACTCGATGAGAACAGCTCCTTCACTCTATATGCCACTACGCCGGCCGTGGGCGCTGTATTATTTTTCTTTTTTGGTGGTGGTGGTTCACAAATTTCACTTGCTTTAGTCATACAAGGCAAAGTCAAATTAAAGTCACTTTCCAACCGAGGCAAACGAAACCTCCATCCTCCGCCGCCCACCTCATTCGAGTGAGTTACTAAATTAGGATGAATTACTCACTGATATTGATAGTCAAATGAGTGGAAATGAAAGAAAAGATTGATCACCTGCTTCCAGACAATCACACCGGTGAGGTGAACAAGAGACTGCGATCGTAAGCACAGTGTAAATCACAGTCAAAGCGCCACCGAGTTGTTTTGTCATGATGCAAAGCCACGAAAGGCCCAGAGGCGAATGTGACGTGCCGCTTGCATAAAAGAGTCTGGCACTTCCTTCATCTGAGCGTCTGACTCGAGACCCTTCGCTCTTAAAAATAAAGGAACCTTTCTGAGATCCACAAAGAGATTCTCGCTCTCGGTTTCTTTTCAAAAGCATTGATGCTCTGCTGCACCGATGCAAAACTCTGATCTGCTTTATATTGTGATCTAAAGAACGCTAATAAACTTCAGGAAACCTCGTGTGGTTGATAATGATGACGGTTAGGTGAGGCTGTGATATAATAATCTCCGAATAGAAATCTAAAGACCCTTGATGCGTGTCGACGTAGAACACAGAAAACGCTGCACTCTAAGAAAACCATGTAAAATTAGGCCCCAGTTAATACAATAGATTTCCTTATGGTAAAACATCCATGAAAAATCAATCATTTAAATTGCACAGAGCAATGTGTTTCCGGAAATGTCCTGGTAGGAAATTACAAGTACCAGTGCTATGTTTCTGTTGATTTTTGTCTTCTAGTCTTTGCTGTGTGTTACTTTGAGAAATATTAAAGTGCGTTTGGTCTTCATAACCTTAAAATATGAACGTTTGTAAATTATGTTACAGTATATTTGATGATCATAAACTCACCAGTCAGCCAATTATATAGCCAGCTTATTGTATAATAGTCTTATTTTATAATATATTCATGTTAAAATACATATATAATTGAAAATGTTTGACGGTTAAACTATTTCCAGAAGTCTACGTCACACATAATTAGTTTCCTGATGCCTGCACATTATTTGTTTTCAGATGTGTGAAATAAAAGGCATTTGAGATGTTCGTTGAAAGCCTGCGGTTTATTTTTAGCAACGACTGACCTTTTAATTCAAAAGGACACAACAAACATGACTAATTGACCATAAACCTCACGAAGCCTAAGTGGAAATATCATTCCGATTGATACTGTTATGAAATATAAAATAGTGTGAAAAACGTGAAGGTTGATTTACATGCAGTCGATTCTGTGTCAGCATTACCCACAAACCTCTTTGCAGTGTGAGTCAGTGTAGTGTCACCCCCATTTCCTGTTTAACCGTGTGGCCTTCCACTAAAACACACGCACACCATTCGACAGAGTGAGAGATATTCTTGGAAAAACTCAATCAATCAAGCATCACTCGCATCTTCTTGAAGGGCATGAAACTGACAGAAGGAAACTCATTCACAAATGTATTTTTTAAACACACCTATTAATTCATTGATAAAACTGATATGTTTAACAAAAAAAAAACAACAACCCATAAGTCGTGTCCTATACACAATATGTGTCTATAAACACACACACACACACACACACACTGAGTATGTTTTGCATATGTGCTTGTTTGTACTGACAATTTGATTTCGAATACAAAATGACCTCATTTAATTAAATTCCATTTAGAATTATAGCTTTAGGAAAGTTATTTTAAGCTACAATTCCATTTTTCACTTTAATCATTTAAAAGGCTCGTGACTTTTGTTTGAGTTTATTTCGGAAGGGTTGTTATTGTATAAAAGCAGAATATATTTTATTAAAGATAATAAGATGTGCGTTTGACCTATGGCTACGTGGAGGCATTTTTGTGGAAAAGCATTATTCAAATAAATAAATAAATCAGTTCAAGGTTGTGATTCAAACACAGATAAAAGCCTCAAAACACAGACACAGCAAAACTACGTAATTCACGACAGTGCATCCTTATGTGAACACCTTCAAATCTAAAAGATCATCTTTTCTAACAATATCTGGCTTCTTGTATTATTATATACTATAATCTAATATGACCGAAACACCTGGAGCCTGTCTGGTTTCAGAGTGACCTGTAAGTGCAGAAAAGCTACTATATAAACAAAACGGGAACTCCGCTGATTTTCCGTACGTACTGCCTCATCTCTAATGTGTTTATATATTAAAAAGTAATAGGAGCATGTAGAGATTGTTGGCATACACCAGGCCTCTACATACACCAGCACACATTACACTTAATATACACACACAAGTCTCTTGCATTCCTCCAGAGATTTGCTCTTGACATTTCATTACTTTTGGCCTCAGTCCAGTTAGTTTTGATGTCCTCTCATTAGCACAGTCTGTTAGCGAAGGCGAAGCTAATTAACCTTGCGGCCCCCTCTCGAGAGATCATTAGAGGGAAGGAAAAGCGAGAGAGAGAAAGACACTGACTTACCTGGAATTCAGACATTTCACCATAGTCGCCATTTTATAAATAAACCACAGCCTTCTGTCTGCGTCTGTCTGAGTCTCTCAGGTTTATCAGTGTGCAAGACTTCAGTCCAGCTCAAGGCACCCTAATAACTGGACCAATCGCTACTCTTAATGACCAATTCATGCAAATCACGGAGTGAATATTCATGCTATCATTTGAATATTAGATCCCATACCCAACACAAGGCTACTGACTCTAACTTCTAGCTTGTAAAGTGTTCGGCTGTTCTGCATTTAATTGTCACTTGAAAGAATGAATGAGATATGGGTTCATACAGTCACTCTCTCCTCGCTTCCCTCCCACATTTTCTCTCTCCACCCCCAAACACCGCTGTATTTCACCCCTACACTTCCTCTGACATCTCTGAATGCGGGTACGGGTGAACGCTCACACATAAAAGGAAAAAGTTATTATCTAGAGACATATGACAGGTAAAACAGGTGGTTATTCTGTGCTGTTTTGTTGTGGGAAGCTATCAAGGCTAGTTTGAAGTGGTGTAGTTCAGTGTTGGGAAAAAAGGAGGCACAAAGAGAGAAAGAGGAAGAGGGAGAGACAGCTCAAGTCAGCATAAGAAAGTGCTGGGGTGGCTGGAAAGTGCTCATCACAAGAACGAAAAACAAGTATCTCATTTTCGTTCTTCACACGCCTCTCTTTTCCATTGCTTCGTCTCAATGCGCTATAATTACCAGATCTGCCCGGCGAAAATGAAACTGAAGTGGCGCGAATGAACCGCAAGAGGGCAGCAGTGCATGTAACAATCAGCCACAAACCTGCTTCTCAGGCGGCTTTACAGATAAAAAAAACAACATTTTTTTTTTCACTTTAACTTTTTGTCCTGTTCATTTTTTTAATATTTATATGTAATAGCTTTGATTAACAACGCTGTTTTTTAAAGTGTGAATAGGTTTTAGCTTAAAAAGGAGACCATATCAAACCAGCACGGGACGTTTTCCTCATATTTCCACCTTTCTCCTCCTCAAGGTAATTTACATTTTACATGTACTAATACATAATAAAACTAATAATATAGGTTCTACTTTAAACTAAGCGAATGAACGGTATCGTTTCTGCTGTAACTTCTTCCTCTCTCATTTTTAACGTTTTTTTTTTTTTTTTTTACAGTACGTCTAGTTGAGCTTTTTCTATTTGTAAAGCAAATTTATTCAGATTAAATTATGTTGATGCAATTATAGCGGAGAGTTTTAACTATCACGCCATTTAAACGTTTACCCTAAAGACATTTTTCGGGACGGTCATCATACATGAAAACGAGGTTTACATAATTATTTAACAAGCCTATATTACGTATAATTTACCTCAATTGAGTTTTTTTTTCCATCGAGAAATGTTAAATAATAATATTTACTTTCGATGTTTAATGATGTATATAATATCATAGACTGTGTGTCTACTCTTCACAACCTCGTTTTCAGTCGCAACATATTGTTTACCCTTAATTGTTTTAATAGTTTAATATTATTGCCAATGTGTATGATCCAAAATAGTGCTTGTACGAACTACAAGTATTACTAATAGGCTTCAGATTTTAACAGTAATGTAAGAAAGTGTTTGGAATCTTGAGTTTTGTGTCACGCCAACAATTTAACCGTGCAATATCCGAGCTATACAATCATCATTCACCTGCTTGCATTTGTTTTGAAAATGCATACACACACTTTCACACTTCTTCACCGCAACCCGGACCCTCACACACACACACACCGATTCACCCACAGGACAGTTGATGCGTCCTCCGGTTTAAGCCTTTTACCCCAGCGCTCATAATGGATCTGTCTCGTGAATATGTGTGTGTGTGTAATGCTCAGGGTCACGGTCAGGGGTTTAGCAAGTTTTTGGGCCCCCTTTTATGTGCCCCCGAAGCTCTTCAGTAACGCCTGTCAGGGCTGTGACAGACGGCGCGTGGGTGTGTGTGTGTGTCCGTGCGAGGGACTGAAAAAGGGATGCTGGCTGGCGTGTGTTAGGGTCAAGGGTCAGTCCGCTGCGCACACCCTCCCCCTGGTCTTGCCCCCCTTGACCTTTGGGGAGACCAGCGAGGGGTACGTCTGCCTCCGAGGAACAGGAGGCGGGGTCTCTCGCAGGGACGACTCTATAAATAACGGTGGCCCACTGATCACAGACTAGTTGCGCGGCCCCAATTAGTTCAGATGTAATTAGGTGCCAAAAGACGGTACGTAAACATGTATGTTCATACGAGTTTATTTGGAAAAACAGATCATTCAGGTTCTAAATAAATTCAAAAATCATTTTTTGTTATGTCATTATGATTTAACTGTGTTTTATTGTGTTATTTAGCCGTGTTTGTTATTTTTTCCCCCTAATCAAAATAACCCAACTCCAGTTTGATTGAGATTAATTGGAATGCACAAAGAAAAAACATGATTTTTGAAAAAAAAAAAAAAAAAAAAAACGAGTTATCTTTCTTTACTCTTGATATATATTTTTGCTTCTGTCTGATTTTAAATTGAAAAAAAAAAAGACATAACACAGTCGTAAAACAGTAATACTTTTTATATATGCTTTTTAATTAAATATTATTGCCAACATTTCTGAACTGACATATACAATGTACTCAGTAAAAATGCTACTCTACAACATTTAACATGTAAAAGACAGAAATATGTTTATGATTTTTTTATATTTGAGATATTTGGGTTTTGTTACATATTTTATCTGTTGAAAATCCAAGCCACACAACCATCAATCACCAACTTGCATTTGTTTTAACGAATAAATTTAAATCCAACCTTAAACTCATACAGTACAATGTAACAATTTCAAAACCTGCTTTAACCCTTGCCCAGTATATTCAGGTTTGAATTACACTTTTGTAAATTAATTTATTTTGCTTTTACTTACTTACTAATTTCTTAATATTTATTATTTAAATCATAGTGTTTATATTATATTTCTAATATTATTTAAATATATAGTTAATCAGTATAATATTAGTATAATAGACCATAAATAATTTTTTTTGTCTTGAAACTTTGATGTTCTTGCATTTTTTTCTGTATACACAAAGAAATGTATGAAAACACTTGCAATTTACATTTACTTTCATTGTAAGTACAAAACTGCCTTTCATCGCATTTTTATTTTTAATTGAACAATGTCTGAAATGTTTTCTGTCATAATCTTGAACATGCTACAGTCACTATCAACAGTGCCAAAACTAATCAAAAACCAATTTAACAAGTGCTCTAGAGACGCGGTGCAAACAAACACACACACACACCTTCCCATACTTCAAGCACAGCAGTGACTCCCCCTTGACTCAAGGAGAGATGCAGAGGCAGGTTAGGGTGTTAAATCTTATCGGCTGTTGACCTGATTTAAAGACAATGGAGCAGAACAATGGAGGGTACAGGTATAAAAGTAGACCTTTTTTTGCACTTTCTCTCTGTCCGTAACCGAAATATACTAATAAAGTTGCATCATGTGTTGCCCAAGCTTTGTATTCAAGATTCACTTCAGACATGGTAGGTTTTAATAATACATTTAATTGCATCATATATATAAGATTTTTTATTTATATAGTTAAAAATGTATATATATATATACATATATATATGTTAAAATATCTTTTAAAAACATTATATATTTTTTTAATTTAAATATTCCACTCAAAAGAAATATAAATGCTACAACAAAACTTTATAGTAACTCGAGGCCATTGTCGCTTAATATATTTCCCCCTCTCTCTCTATCTCTCTGTACAGCGTGTGCAGCAGTGCTGGTCAGCTGCGGTCATGACATCACTGGACAGCACAGCTCTCCAATAGGACACCTAGCCACGTTGCCAGGCAACAGCAGTGAAAGACCTGCATGTGTGTGTGTGTATGTGTCTGTGAGCGTGTATGTTATAATCAAACTAAAAACCTGAAATGTTTTGGTTTCAAGTAATAAGTTGTTCTTGTTCGGACAAACCAATTTCCTAATTTAAGTATTTATATGTCCTTCAAACAGGGTTGTGGCACGATCTCAGACCAGATAGTATAATAGAAATATACCACGCAATGGACTTTACCAACATGCCTTTTAGTGGTGTTTCTGAGGTCAAAATTAGGTTTTTCCGTTCTTATCAAAAGCGCTTTCATAAATGTAATTGAAAGCAATTTTAAGAGCTTTTTCAGCTCATGTGAATCATCCGTTTTGGTGTATTGTGTGTGTTTTCAGATCGCATGTCGGGAGTATTTTCTTGGCCTCTAGCTGTGCACGTGTGTTTCAAGTGCATCTTAGCTGAACGCATTTCTGAGAGCGGATTTACGTAAATATATTTGTGCTGGAGTGTGCGTAAGCTTCTCCGGCGGTGGGTATTTTGTATTTTTGTGTGTGTACGTGAGCGTCTCCGGGTTGGTATTTTGTATTATTGTGTGTGTGTGCGCCTCTGCGCCTGCCGTCTCAGGAGTGTATATTATATCCGATACAGTACCTCTTTCGCGCACCACATATTTCTGGGCCGATCGATACCTCTGACTCCCTACAAGACAATAATCGCTCCTCTCGCCCCCCTCCCCTGTATGGCTACCATTATTACCACCCTCCCCGGGGGAACGCGCAAAACAGGGAGGGAGGCCAACGCTTCCACCCTTCCTCCATCCCTCTGTCCATCCACCCCAACCCTCTGTCCTTCTATTATTTCACCCCGACAGGAGGTGTCAGGGATGGAGGGATGGAGTGGACGACGGGCGAAATAAAGTGGCAGGAACCATATTAAGATATGAGTAAACGCAGGACGGGTAGAGAGACAAAGAGAGGAGGAGAAGAAGAAAAGTGAGTGCAGGTGCATTGTGATCGTACAATAAAAGGAGGGAATGACAGGAGAAGATTTACACAGCTGTCTCCTAATAAAGGATAAGAGGCAAGGCTCAGACGTGGAGAGAGGCGGCGTATAATTATGCCCGAAATGTACAGAAATCCAAATCGCGCAGCAAGTTCAATGAGCGCAGAGCCAATCCGTACAAATCCCATCTGGGGGTCGGTGTCCGTCCGTGACAGAACCTACTAAGCAACTAAACAGCATGATGTATGTGTTATGGGGGACGGCAGATTGCTCGGTGTATAGGTTTATCGATTGCACTGGACTTAAATTGGCTCTCAATTAAAGAGAACACTTATTTGACCTCTTCCTCGCCGCCTGCGCCGCACGTCTTTCTAGCTTCTCCTTCCTCACCTGCACATCCATCTCTCTCACATGCTAAGGCTACGACCTCAAGCCTGTTCTGGCCTGCTCGTTCGACCCGGTAGCCGGTCCCTCCGCATGCCTCTTTCATTTGGGCTGGATCCTGCAGAATCTTTCACCCGCTATCAATCCGGTTAAAACTGCGGAGATGAATTATTAAGTCTATTTATTCAAACACTATTAATAATATAAGCAGACACAACACCTCGAGTCGAGGCGGACGGGGAGAGGTGCGTGAAAAGGGAGAGAAAAGGTGGTGTGCATAGTGGTAGTAGTAGTAGTTGGAGGGCTAAAAAAGGTGGAGGGAGAGGAGAAGGGAGGGTTAGGAAATTGGTCTGGCTAGCGGAACAGCTTTTCACCCCTCTATCCCCCCTCCACCACCACCCTCCCCTTCTCTCCCCCATTCTGCTTTGTATTCTGTGGAGATGACAGGGAGAAAGCTTTATTGCTCCGAGTTGGTATCGATCGGGGCCCCTCTCGGAGGGCGCTCAGACCCGCGCATATTGGAGGCACTTTTGCAACGCCCACAACCTCCCCCCTTGTCTCTCGTTTCTACTACTTCTTCCTCTTTCTTTATATTTCTTTCTCGTTCTGCTTTGCTTTCTTTCGCGCACTCTTTTTTGTGTCATTTACGCGGCCTGGGGATTCAGAAATCACAGTTTGGAGACGCTTCGGGTTGTATTTACCCAAGCGCTTCTTGCGCGAACGCGGGCGGGGAGTCGAATCAACAGCAGGCCTCACAATTCAAACATGGATGAATACACACAAACTTACAGATCTCTTATTCCCTCGTCCTCAGCCTAATTTCTCCATCCCCATCTCTCTTTTATCACCTCGCGACTTGGCTAAGCGCTAGTTTTGATGTGGGCTCAACAAATGTCAGCGTTACAGTGAAAAAGTGACAAGAGGGAGAGAAATCTGCAGGAAGATACGCGCTGCTCTCAGAGGATCGAAGGCTGTTTTGTAAGGTAGGTGTGTTGTCGTCGGCTTGCGCGGCAGCGATGCTAACGGTGTTTCGGCATGAGGAAACATTAGGATGGCTGTGTGGAAATACACTGACTGACAATTCCCCTGAAGAATGGAGGGAGGAGAGAAATAGGGGGATAGTTGGATGGATGAAGGCCCCCTCTACCCTTCGCTCGTGCCCTTGGGCAAGGTTTTTCACCCATGGTTCCCTGGGGTGTGTTCAACCTCTTCTTCTTCTGTCTTTCTGTGCTTTTCGCCTGTCCATTTCGGCCACGGCACCTGCGCTTCTTTCGCAGGTTATTTAAACAAACTCCATTTTGAATGGCGAGGCTCATGGCCACATTCGTTCTCGGACGGCGTCCTAAGCTCTGGCTGTGCAAAAAAAGGTGGCCACTCTGCTGTCTAATTTTACCTCGCCCTCTCCATCAGCCTACCTTTCCACCGCCTCAGTGCCACTTATGTTCACTCACCAAATGACACACACAAACACCCCATCTCCCCCCATCCATCCATCGCTCGCTCTCTTTGTTGCTACGTCGTCTGCTGTATGGTCGTCAAGCATGGCAATTTTGCCAAAATCACAGTGAGTGTGTGTATTTGAAGGGGAAATGGCAAGATATGTGTTTTTGTGTTAAAGATGTCGAAAGGGGAGTGCGTGTGTGCTCAATGTGGCTTAAAGGTACTTTGCGAAGTCACCTTTTGATTTGTAGTGTGTTAGGGAACTGCACTTTCTATCAAAAGGTGCAGACAGACCTGAAACAGATCTTACTGTGGACGTAAAAATAAATTCAGGTCATAAAAATGTGTAAAATGAACAGCTACTGATACCAACTTATAAAAAAAAAAAACATGCTAAAACATGAATCCCAAAAGAGTTTGAGGTCTTTGAGTTTTGGAGTTTGTTTATCCTTGTGTATCCTTATTTAAAAATAACTCAATCAAAGTTATGAATGGTTGTATACATCGACTAACACCATCGTAATATGGACAATATGGATGTTTTGTTTTAAATATTCACTGTATTAACTTATACATACCCACAAGCAACCACCCACAAAACTATATATATTTTTAAATATCTATGAAATGTTATTAAATCAAATCTGTTTCTCTCTCTCTCTCCATATATATATATATATATATATATATATATATGAATGATAATAATAATAATATAGTAGTAATAATACTATTTATTATTAGCATTATTATTATTATTAGCATTATTATTATATTATTGCAACCAGTTAAGTTAAAATATTATTTCTAAGTATAAATAACTATTTAAAAAGAATTACTTATCCGAAAAAAAATTATCTATCTAAAGTTACAGTAAGAATTGTATCGGATCTTTCTAAAACTACAATGTTGATGTAACGAATAAATCTGTTATTAATATGGATGTTTTTGCATGGTGTATTCACTAGGATATTACATTTAATATATTTAATAATATACTAATAATTATTATTTAAATTAATATGTTAAAAAATACATATTTAAAATATGTACTTTTTTACAATATTTATAGAATTTAACATTTTTAAATATTTCTACAGTATAACCTATTTAGTATACACATAATTATATATTAATTAATATTATCATGATTTAACAGTGTAACCTAAGTGAATAAGTGAATATATATATATATATATATATATATATATATATAAACAATGTACAAAAAATAAAAAATAAATGCATAGTGTGATTCCTTCTTCAGCTTCTCAGTGTCAGTGCCTATATGTATGTGTGTGTATGCACATGTATATATGTGTGGCATGTGTTGATTGCTGGGTTGTGGTCGTGCTGGGTGCCAGGGTAGTGAGTTGCTGGGTGAGTGGCACATCACCAGCTGAGAGAAAGACTGAAAGAGAGAGAAAAACGAGGAGAGGAAGAGAGCCGAGAGGCTTTGGAGAGTGCCGGTCCCCCGGCCGACCGCCATTTCACACTGGTGACCAACACAAATTGGATCAGGCCGTGTTCTCATTGCACCAGCAAAAAATCAGACGCACAAAATGGCTGAATCTCCAGTACCGCAATACTGGACACTGGACCGCTGACTACTGGATAGAGGAACAAATTAGTTTCACAAGTTGAACTGTAATAGTGTAATAAGACACTAAAGAATATATTAATTCAAAATGCAAAGCGTAGGATATTTAATATTAGAATCCACTGAAATAATGGTAGACAGCGACAATCATTGCCACTTTTTACTGATATTATGTTTATATACATTATGTGATGTTTTTGGTTAATATTATTTTCCCCCAACCATGCTGTTAGTCCAGTCTAAGACAGAGGAAGTAAAGACAGATTATAAAACAAACCCACAATTTTTCTTTTTTTTTAAATGCATGCATTGATAAATCATGGATATTAAGACCAGATGGCATTTATTAATAAAGAAAATGGAGTTGATATTGATTTCATGTTGTCTTTAACACATGAACGCTATTATACGTAGCATTAACCTGACAAAGAAACAGATTCTCTTGCATGCTTAAAGACACTGAAACATCTAAAGACCATTATTCAAATTGTCTGTAAAAAAGGAGAAATGCAATTTTGATCGAGCGAACACTTCCATTCAAACCTCCCCAAATTTCAAACCTCCTCAAAAAAGCGATAACCTTGAACTATATAACATATATAATATATAACTATATGTATATAAGTCCTCCTCTTTTAAAGATTTACAAAATCTTCCCTGACAATATCCAAGAAAACGTCCTTGCCTTTTCACTGACCTGTGATGTTTGTCATCAGGTTTTTTAAGGAACGGCAGGGCAAACGTCTGAATGAGTGGGTTTTTAAAAACCTCCTCTGTACGAAAATGCTCAAAAACTTCAAATCGACTCGGATAAATTGGGTTCATATTGAGGATGCGAAGCCCACACAATAACCTGCAGAAGTTGTTTATCCAAGGTTGACGCAAGATTCAGTACATGCTGAACATTATATATCATACCATGTGTGTAAATCAACTCAGTATTCACAAGCCTGATGTTGAAGCAATCTGAATCTCTTATTTGGCGACAGAAAAGCAATGAACTCCAAGGCAAAGACTTTCAAATGAATATACTGGGCCTTTTTTAATTGGACAAAGCTTAGCGTATTTGTTTATGCGCGAGCGTGTGTAGTTCTGGCGCCACGTGTTCGCCGTGTTTACACACTGAGAGCGGGGCACGTGGGGCGATATCTCACGGCAATCGATGAGAGGGGGAGCGGAGGGGGGGTGGAGGAAAAATCGGTAAGGAAAGCAGGTTATCTCCCGTCATTAATGGGGGGGAATCCCATGTAGGTGGGCCCTGCGTGTGTGTATGTGTGTAAGTTGGGGGAAGACCTGGATTCATTGAGAAAAAACACAGACTGTTTGGCATCGGGAGAAAGCAGACAATTATCTGTATTGATTAAAGCCAGCCAGCCAGCAGGCTGAAGACAGAAAACTATGACTAGATCAATAGAGAGAAGGAGAGAGAGAGACACACACACACACACAGAGAGAGAGAGAGAAAGGGAGGACGGCTGCGTGTTTTGTGGGGGTACTGCAAATAGGTTGTGAGTTGGCAGAAAAAAAAGCTGAGAGATGCAACAGTTGTACGAAGCAAACGGGACAGAGAAAAAGGCAGCGGTGGACAAAGAGAGGAAAGTGTGTTGTGAAAGGAAAATAGCGAAACGAGAGTAAAAATGATGCCAGTGCTTGTCGTTGTTAGTAAAGACACAGAAAAAGTTGTTTGGCTCAGTATTTGACGTCACTTCAAACATCTGAAAATGTTCCGAAAGTGTTACAAACAAATAACGCAATGATAAGAAGCTTAAAGAAATAAATACAGAAATTAAAAGAGAAAGAAAAAAAGTGTGCTGAAGTGGAAAAACTTTTGTTAATGAACTTACAAAACAGTAATTTGATATCGAAATAGAATAACAAAATGCACGGAATTTAATATTGTTCCATTCTGTGGAATAAAGATGGGAAATGATGAAATTATTGGGTAACACTTTGGAATAGGTAACACTTGTTCACTATTAACTATGACTTTTCCCTCAATTAATTCTTAATGTACTTATTGATATTGAGTTTGTGCGGTAGTTGTTAAGTTTATTTATGGTGTAGGTTAGAGATGCAGAATAAGGCATTAATATGTGCTTAATAAATGGCTAATATTCTAGTAATATGCATGCTAATAAGCAACTAATAGGTGTAACCGTAAAATAAACTGTTGCCGATTATGGAATTTGAATGAAATTTTATTTACTTGAACAGTACTCCAAAGGCCTGTTTACACCAAGAACAATAACTATTTAGAACCATGTTAACGTCAACACCAGCAAAGAATATCACCTGTTTATTTTTAATACACACTCGACTGCCGCTTTTTTTGAGTATGTTATGGCAGGATCGATTCTGATTCCAACAATATTGTTTCTCCGTGCCTTTATCACTATAGTGGTGTAAACACTGCATGTGAATGGGCCTTATTTGATATTTATAATAATGCTCATATTTATAAATTTACGTATATATTTTTTTCCAATATAAATGGGTCTTTATACTGATATATGGATATATATATATAGCTTATTTTTAATTAAGCTGGTACTGCATATAGTATGTTTTGGGGCGTAATGCATGCACCCCACATACATTAAGCCTTGCAACTCAGGTTTGAGTCACACTGGAAATAAATACAAATGGCAACATTTCAGTAAAGAAACCGAGATACTGTGGATTAACAGAACGTTCTGCATAAATCACAGGTTTCCACCTCTTGAAGCTAAATAGTAAAGCAGGGAGAGAGGTGTGGTTAGGCGTCACAGTTATTAGTGACAACATGAAGCCAGATAAGCAGACGAGAACTAAAGAAAGAAGTTTGCGTTCGCGTCTCCCACTGCAGCTGTGTGCTTTGTACCTTGTACAAAAATACATCTTTCATGATTAAACTTGAAAGTCAACCCTACTGTGCTAGTGTGTCTAACAAGCCACTTCAAAATCAGCAACCAATCACACACACATAAACAGCTGGACACACATATTCAATTATGGCGCACTCCAACATTGTAGTGCACAAGTCTGGCCTGATTACTCTCTCTCTGTGAGGGCGTGCGTGAAAGACAGACAGAGAGAAAGAGAGAGAGAGCAGGTCTTTCCTGAGCTGTAAGGCCTGGGAGAAATGGAACTTAAATGCCTCTCACTGGCTCTCAAACTCCAGTTGCCTTTATTGATGCACTGGCCTACTGCCAACCAGAGGCCTTTTCCACTTCAAAGGGTCCGCGTTCACACACACACACACAAACACGCGCACACACACACACACACACACACACACACATACATTCGTCCTCACCTGTGAGCATGAAATGCACTCCAACCTCTATCTGTACTTCAGGCCTATATCGGTGATGTCCACCTCCATGTGTAATCTTAGAAATAAAAAAGGCCACTCAAAGTGCGATTCAATGTGCAATTCAAACCTCTATCTGTCATCTGAAAGTCTATAAAAGCCCATCTATACTGCGAGCGAGCGGCACGGCACAACTAAAACACTCCCTTTATAATCGAAGCTGTTTTGAAGAGCAAAGTGATTCGGTTTATTTTGAGTCTTGCAGGGATTTGAATTTGATTTAAAGCTCGCAGTCATTTAGAATCAATTCACAGACGGCATTCTTTAGAGTTATATTCAAAACTTGTACAGTACGGATTTGAATATGGATTCAAATTGGCATTCAGTTCGAGTTTAAAGTGGTTTAAATTCGTTTCGAAGTGCATTCGATTCAATATAACAATTATAACAAATATTAAGCAACAGTTTATCAAGATCAGTAGAAACGCTGCTACATCTCAGTCCCTTTCAGGCTCTACAAGTCTGAGATAGAAACTCCGCATTGTGTGGATCCCAGAATTCACAAATGTCGATATGACCCACATGTCTACGCCTCAGCCTTTGCATTTCAATGCAGTTTCCTTTTCATTATTTATGACTCTTTTACCCACGTCAGAAAAAAAGCATGGGCCTACACCTCCACACACCTATCCCCATAGTAACCAGCCTCACAAGTCCTGTATATGCACAGAGAGCCCCTCACAGAGCGCATACCATATATACAAGTATGTGTGTGTGCGGGTTTGGACATACATGTATGCACAATCGTAATGGGCTTCCTGGTGTCCTGGGGAGAAAGTGTGAGAGGTGAGCATATCTCCATGCCTCCGAGAACGGAGTGAGAAACCAGACTGCCGCTGAGTGTGAACAAGCCGGGACAAGCAGCTGTCATATCTGACGGGAGAATGACAGTCTGCATACGAGGACATCATTTATAAACATAGAATAGGGTTTTGGCCTTCCGCTTTGCATTTTTCTAACACTTGTATGTCACTGTAAACCATATATTATCAGCGTTACTTTTTAAGAGGAAAGTTTCATATTTACAGGAATTGCTGCAGTATCTCTCGGCTTTAATGACTGTAGCACTAGAGCCACATGAACAAAACCTGACCATCGGCCTCATTTGAGAACGATTCAAAGAGCATCTTGTGCTTTCAAGGAAAAATAAGAAGATCCAAGCACATTTCGTTTAGAGGTTTGCAGTGATTCAGACTCACTTAGAACGTTGAAGGGATTCAGATTCATTTATTGACTTACTAATCAGTTTGACAATTGCAATTATTAAAATCAGCCAGACATTCAAACCTTTTTTAATGTCACAAAAATAAAGAGTTTAGCACGATCCAACTTCGTTTTAAGAAATAAGATTGTGATTCAGAGTTGTTTAGAGCTTTCACTGATTCAGATTCAGTTTTCTGCATACAATGATTCAAATTCAATTCAAAGCTTGTAGTGATTCAAATTTGAGTTTGAGCTTCACATTGTCACAAATCGGCTTTAAATTCAACTAAATTAGGAGTGACTCAACTTCATATTTATTTATTTTTTTTAAATCTTGCATCTATTAAAATCTAATTCAAAGTTGCAGTGATTCACTGGATCTTGAACTGAACATGGTCACTAATGTGTTTTAAGCTGATTAAGGAGTTCATTTACATTTTGAGGTTTGCAGAGATTCAAAGTTGCAATGATTCAAATTCAGTTTAACCCCAGCATTGATTAAAATTCTATTCAAAGCTTGCAGTGATTGAAATTAGATTCTGAGCATCAGATGGTCACAAATGGGCTTTATATTCAATACAATTCATTTCAAGGTTTGCAGACATTACACTGATTCAAATTCAAATTTATCTGCACAAAAGAGTTCACACTGTCCCAAATGTACTCATTTTACATTATAAATAGCAGAACCTTGAAAGGATCATTCTGTGATCATTTACTAACCTTTACAAACGACTGGAACACAATGAAAATATTTCATTCAGATTCTTTCAGCTGTTTTTCCCTCATACAAAACACTGTATGAAGGAGAAAAAAAAGAAGTCATGCAAACAGGTTTCAAATTTTGACTTTTTTTTTTATTTATTTTGATTTCTATCCCTTTCTTGTAGGTAATGCCCAATATCGTAATACTATGGTTCCATCAATCCAATCTGGAATCTTGTGTTCCGTCTGTACCTGTCCGTTCAGTGGTCCTGCAGTGGCCCATCGTCCGCTTTTCCTTATGTCACTGGCGTTGGACAATAGCCCTTACTGAAGGTCTCCACCACTGCAGCTTACACTTAATGAACAACAACCTATCCATCCAACCCCCCCACCCCCCCAACATACCACAATAACAACCAGCTGCCACATATTCTTGGCTGGAGCAAAGCTTCCGGTAAGTTTCATGATTTGGCGGCCCTTGTCCACGGCTTTCCCTTCCAAGGATAACATTCCTCATCAGCTGAAAT
>JAUCMU010000080.1:17924637-17972386 GCA_032275025.1 Enteromius treurensis | reverse complement strand
GCGAGAGGGGTCAGAGTGCCCGGCTGAATGGACAACTGGTGCCCACACTCCAACTTGGGGGGGATGTCTGTTTAGCCACACGCAGAAAAGAGCGTCTTTCACACTCACGGCGCATCCTATTGAGGCCGTTTGAACCAGTTGAGACATTCGGATTCCTTTCAAAGTCTCTAAAAAGAGAAATTTGAATACACAGCCGCCCTGACAAGAGTCTCCCTTTCAAGAACCGCTATACAAGTTCACGTATGCGCCCACTCTCTTTTGAATAAGCTAATGTGACTGAAGATTTCCTTTGTTGCCCGTACGTTACGACTCAAAGAAAACGATAACAAATCTCCTTCTAAATATAGACGCGGTGCACGCGCATGAGTGCATGTCACAACTCCCTCATTATCTTAAAACATGCACCGCTGCCGTTCCGGCGGAGGTCAAGTCCACTTACGGTCGGAGCTACGCTAGCTATTTATCTTATCTGCGGGATTAGCCAGGCGGCCTGTCAGGTAAACCACACCCGCACCAACTGCAACGTTCCCGTGGTTACCCTCCTGGGTAATCAGAGCGGGATTTCTTTATAAAATTATGCAGCTGACCGGCACGTATACTCACCATATTCATCCTGCATATGGAACAGGGGAAGATGGATAGACGTAGGGAGGAGCAGAAGTGATGGGGTGGGTCACCTGACCTAGTTATTCTTAACAAATACATATTATTCATACATACACAAATCAGAAGTGTCATCATGAGTAAACACAGAAGTGCATTAGGAGATTGGAAACATTGCTTTCTATGCAATATTTGTGCCATTGTCAGTGTTATCAAACCATTTCAGCCAAATAGCATGTGATTTTGATCAAATGAATCATAAAAAAGTGCCAAAAAGTAAAGTCAATCTATCTATCTAACATTATTTAAAATCACTGGCCAACAGTCCACGGCATTAGATTCTTCAACAGAGTTAGTAATTATTTTTACATGTTATTCTATGCACTCTATCGTTCAAAAGTTTGGAGTGACATTTTATTTTTAAAGAAATGTTTACTTTATTCATCAAGTACACACTTAAAATGTATTTAAATAATTTTATATCGCTACAAAAGATTACTTATTCAAAACAAATGCTGTTCTTTTGAACTTTCTTTTGATTTAATAATCCTGAAATAACACAGTGCACAATATAGGTTCAGGGTTGGAAGATTTTAAAGTAGTTAGAAGAAAAGGAAGACCTCAGTTCCGTATCGTATTTAGTGAATACAGTGTAAGGTGGCAGATTGATTTCATTTCTGAATAGAAAGACCATGAAAGAAAAGAAAAAATAAGTGGACCAAAAAAAAAAGAAAAGAAAATGAAATGTTCAATTTGGGAATAACTGTGTGTCAAATGTTTTAAGCAAACACATAGTGCAGATGTTTGCTACAGATGAACTTTTGAAGTTCTTTGCCACTCTTTCCATGAACGTGGACTTGAATGTCTTTCTTTAAACTCCTCTGTCCACATCTGCTGTCAAAAGTGTGAAAGAGTACATGTTCGCATTGTGTGTGAATGTGTGTGTACGAAAGAGGGGGGTGTAGGGTAAAGATGCGGTTACTTTGTGAAGATTGAAGCGCAAAAGCACTCCGATTTATTAAAAGCTGCCGCTCACGCCTGCCTCACTCTCTCTCTTTCTCTCCCGCTTATTCCGCACCATTGTTGCAATACCCCCTTCATTGTGTATACATTGTGGAGGGATATTAAATTTCTCCCTTCGAACCCAACTGTAACCACTACACAGCCACGGGGAAGGGCGGCACGTCCCTGAGGTCCAAACACACACACGGTTACATGCACGTGCTCATTTTCATACAGCTTGTCCATTAAATTAAACAGGGTGGTGAAAAACCCGCCCACAATCGGGACACTCTCAATCAAGGAGCTGATATGAAATGCAGGGGAGGGGGACAAATTCAATCAAACAAGCTCTGGTTGTTACGAGTCCAAGTTATTACTTAAATGGCCACATCACGGGCGACTGGTCCAGTGTAGATACTTGTGAAAGACATGCGTATACGCACTCGTGAGACCAGATCGATCAATAAAAGTTTAAAAGCGAATATTAATTAAAAATCAATATGAATGCATACCTGATTGTTTTATGCTCCTCTTTACACTCCATCGGCCTTTGGTCTTCATCTAACACATGTATTCTTTCTTCCACTCGACAGCCAACAATTTCTGTTACATGTGCACAGCTCACCAGGAGGCTACGGTCTCTTTCTCCCCATAATAAAATGTGTGAACCCTGACTCTTTTCCTTCAAAAGATTGGGATTTCCTTTGATAAGGGCTCGAAAAGTGGGAATGACAGTGAGGTAGAGAGAGAGCAAGATGGCTCATATTGTGGATGCCATAATAAGAGTTGCGTACAAGTATAAATGTATGTGGTTTCAAATGGGTAAGCGTGTGTGTGTGGTGAAATCTAATTCCTGAGCTTAATTAAGAGGCGGTGAGACCCTGACCTTAATGACGAGCCCTGCGGCTATTCACACGCCGGTTCCAGAGAAAGAATATAGACCACATAGACCACACTAGTCCAGCATCAAACCAGCTTGACCACCTTAGGGTAAAAACATACTTTATGCAAGAGCATGGCCAACGCATTGCAAGCATGTGCCACTATCCATAATGTGTTTAAGAATACTGCAGTACCTTAAAGATTTCTTCTGTTTTATACCATTATTTTTAGGAAGGCTTTCAAAATCCACATTCAAATAGAAACCAAATGCAAAATTTTTTTGTGTGTGTGTGTGTGCGACCTCACTGTATTTGCATTGTTTTATAAAAATAGTTCAGACAAAGTATTCGTGCACAAAGCTATGTTTCAGGCTTTAAAAACTCTTAAAAATAAAGGTTCCAATATGATGTAGTGTCGCCATAGATGAACCATTTTGGGCTCTCTAAAAAACAGTTCTTAAAATAAACTCTTTTTTTAGTGTGTAGAATATTTTAATATTCTGAATAACCTTTGTTTGATTTGGAAGAATCCTGAAAAGTTTCCATGGATCTTAAAGATTTTTAGATCAACAAGGCCAATAAAGAACCTTCAATGCCCAAGCTGCGTTCGAAAAATGTGGACCATTCCATTTTATTCCAGCTGTTCCTGAACATAAACATCTTTGAAGCTTTTACGGCACTATTTGGAGCAGTTTTTGGTCTCCGTCCACTATCACTGTGTGATACTGCAGTATCAACACTCTTATAAAGTTCTTGTTGTATTCCATAAAATAAAAAAAAGTCACATGTTAGAACGACATAAGTGTGTGAAATTTAATAAAAATATTTTTTTTTTGTTAACTGGTATGAAACTAGGCTTTCCGACAAGAGAGGCATGGAATCAAAGACACAGGTCACAGCTGACCAGCGAGAGTGCATTAACATGGCCGTACCATGTAATTTGGTTTATGAGTCTGATAAAGGTCCATCGAGAAAAAGAGAGAGATTGCGATGTCTTGCTCCGTCTGTACAATATGACCACCGGATCCCATTTCACACGGTCGAGCGTAATAGCGCTCAGTGTGTTAAGAGCTATCAGAAATCGGCCAACACACTGTCCCTCCAGCGATCATTACGCATACGTCCTCACCTACACACCAGGTAAAGCAAACACACACCAGAGCATGAAAAAAAACACTTGGCCCTGTCAGATATGGGGTATTGGAGTCCGAATGAGGTCCATTTAGTCGGCAGTGGTCTTGATGGTGGTCTCCATCGTAGAGGTGAGGGCCGGCGCAGGGGAGAGAGTGTTTACCTACATCCCTTTATTACCATCTGCTTAATGGCCTATGAATGTCTCCATGGATACTCAGGAGGGAGAGAGAGATGGATGGAGGGACAGAGATGGCTCCGATCGGAAAGGTAGGCTCTCAGCAGGGAACTCTCCTGCACGTGTGAGTGCGTTTGGCTTAATGCATGTGTGTGTATGTGTTCAGAGATACTTAGTGCAATGAGTGCAGTACTTCAAATGATTTCAGTTTCCTGTAAGTGCAACATCAAAAAAAAAAAAAAAAACCACAAACCAGTAGACGTGTGTGTGCTGGCGCACACGTGTGTGTGTGTGGAGGGTAAGCCTAGGTGTCGGGATGGGGAAGAGAGAGGTGGTTTAATGCAATAAAGCATGTTGTATTGACATCTCTGTTGTGTCTATTGATTCCCCATTATGTCCCTAACAAACCCGGGTGGACATTTTGTCATTCGCAATCACGTTAGCACTGGGACTCGCCGACGTTCCCGCTCAAATCCGATCTATATACACAAACACACTCGCGCTCTCTGGCTGCGGACGGCAGGGCTGATCTTCCTTAATCAATACCTGTTTGAGGTTAAAACACTTTGCGGCGCATCAAACTGTAAATTTGTATCAGCGTAAACACAGCTCGCCCACGCAGACGGACAGAGACTGACCTGATCGCATTTGACCTTTAACCTCAAGCAATATAGAAAATACAGAATATAGGGGTGTATTCTCCTAAAGAGCAGCTACTTGGATTTAAACAGCAGCATAAAACTATTTTGTGGTTTTGCCACAGTAATTAGACAGTGGATATATTTATTGTATAAGACTATTATTTCATAAAAGTGACTCTGAAAGGGGTTTAGAGACTGCACAAAAAACAACAGTACAACAATGTTGTTCTTAATCACAGCACCAGGGATATAAGGCCTAAAAATAATGGTGGACCTGTTAAACATCTCTATAAGCATTCGCTCACTAGAGCTAAAAACACAAAACACAACGGGGTTCACAAGATTAAGACAACTAGTGAAAATGGTTCTCAGTTTGTGTTACAAATTATATTATTAGCAATTTTTTTTACTTTTTATCTTAATGATTACATGCACTTGAGTCACCGTGGCCAACATCACACTTATATTTTAAACAAAATAGTACAGAATATTTTCCCCAACTTTAAATTATTCATGAAATTCTGAAGCTTTTGTCTAAAAGTTTAATTTAATAAAAAAACAACATATCTTTGATGTTATCTCTGACTTTAGGGGTGAACTGTAAATCTTGTACAGCCATATATGACTCTAGATGCTTAGTGAGGGAAGGTACATTTAATTTCAGAGTTTCTTACACTACTGAGGGCACTGAATTTATTAGCTACATTTAACCAAAGCTTGTGTTGCACAATGTGATGAAAATGTGTGAAATATCATAATACCAAGCAGATTGTCAAATTAGCCATAAAGATAATGTTCACAATAGAACTTTGCTGTTCACTAAAATGAACATGGATGCATCAATAACATACATGCTTCCCAGCAGCCCAGGCACTTAAAGCTACATTAGAAATATAGTGTGCAGACTATCGCAATCTCCATGATGCCAAGATTCTACAGTAAACACACAGAGTGAAAACTGTTAGATATCGTCATGGTCATCTACTAGCAAAAACCTAGTAAAAACTTTGATCCAATGCCCTTGATAGTGTCTATCATCTGTAAATAAGGATGAACATAAATGCAGTTTCCCTCACCCAACATAAAGATCCTCACTGCCTGCTCCGCTTGTCACTTTGACCTCTGCAGCATTTAATGTCAGCCGTGGCGCCTGGTGTCCATTTTGAGTCTTATATTATCAAAGACGTGAAAGGTTTAACCTTTGGCAAAATTTTAAAAGCCAAACAGGTTAAAGTTTTAAAACCAAGTGGCAGCCGAACACCAAATACATTCAGCTCATTTTTTTTCAGCTTATTTTGATGTGGCACATCAAGTGATAATGTTATTTCATCACCAGTCAGCTAATTACCACACAGAACAGACACACAGGTGTCAGCAAACACGGAACACAAGTACACACGTGATCAATAATGCATCCATCCACAAAAACATATAAACTTGCTGCACAATTAATTGTTCACTATCATTTTTAGGCTTGCCATTTATTTATTTTTAACATTTTTTTAAATGTAAATTTAAGAATCAATATCTCTTTCATTTTCAGGAATGATACAGAACCTCCAGTTCACTAGACATCTGACCTAAAAGGCAAATCCCCACCAAACAAGCAGGACAATCCAATTTTAACCATGCCCGGCTCCAGATAGGAGATGCAGGGTGGGCCAAGTGATATGGGAAAGTTAATTTCGTTTTTGTTTCTTTTTCCATAACTGACGGTCATTACGTGGCTGTGACCCACTAAATAAAATAGTCTCAGAACAAAGCGGGCGCGGGCGCAATCATCAATCATATTTAAAGGGCAGCCGGCGCGTCCTCACCGCGTCCCAGTCTTCACTGAGTGTTTATGCAATATTTGCATCTATTCACATCAAATGCAATTTGATTAGCTACTCTTGTGGTTGACTGTCATGATTTACGAAATGCGCATCAGAGAGGATTTAGAAGTGGATACGCAAAGTCGACCGATAAAGAAGCGGCTATACGCTGTATACACCTGCACTACACCTCTGAGCCTAAAAAGAACATGCACCAACATGCATCAATAGATGCTGGGCTCATTGACAAATTTCTTGTAAGATGCTCTCCCTTTACACAGCACTGTACGCGTGATCGCCGGATCGAAAGTGAAAGTGAACAGCGCAGGCGCACATTTAAAAGGTTTTCAATTAGCGGCTCCCTAATGCGCGAAAATGATATACATTATTAGCAGATTTGTGGGTGTGGGCGGGAGTGGATACGTGTGTTACGAGAAGAAAGAAGAAAAATAGAAATAAAGGAAGCTCAACCGAATATCATAACAATTTTGTGATTGGCTGTTAGGTAGTGTGGGGCAGTTTCTGATTGGGTGGGCCAGGCCTGATTTTAGCCCTACCTGCATTACTGGAAAGCACATCACCATGTGGGCCCATAATGTGGTGCAGCTAATGAAAGCTTAATGTCTGACTTTTTGCTCATTTAGGCGCCAGTAAGTGATTAAAGACTCTTGCCCTAATTTCTTGAAGTATAAACCTTGTTCATGGCAGACGCCATATTTACTTTTTGTGAATGAAGAAGCCGTGAGGTCTGTTTAATTGCCTCTGAAGATGCAACAAAGGAAAATAACCAGTGATACAAAAATTAAACCTTAACTAAATGGACATAACCTTATGAGCGTACTCAACCCCGTTTCATTAACAAAATAAATAAGTAAATATGGCGCCCGTTTTCAGTTAGGTCTGTGGTGTGTCCACTTTTTAGTATTTAGCTCAGGATGTGAAACAGAGTTAAAGACAGCAGTGTCAACGCTAAGTTTTTAATTTCCTTGTTTACATTTTAGTCATTGTGTGCTGGTGTATGACATGTGTTTAAGGTGACACACGTGATCTATAAGTGGCGCATACGTTTAATCCATCTGCTGGTAGGAAAATTTCCGCTTCGTTGAACGCCAGACGTTGCGCGCACACATTGCGCGCCCCCGCCCCCTCACTAATGCAGTACTTCAGAACCAACACTCCTTATATTTAGGAAAAATACGACGTTCTTTCATCTCAAACTAATATATTGGTGACACTTCGCATTATAGAGTCATGTTACACCTTTCATTCAAATAGGTCTACTATTAATTATTATAATAATTTTGCAAAGATGAGCAAGCAGCACCACAAAACAACTGAACATATGTTGTATATTTGTAGGCCTAACATGAATACAACTATGCAAAGTCTATTAAAAAGCTCCATTTCAAAGCTTTAGCAATATTTTCTTAGCTGAACTACAGTCAGTTATGGATGACTGTAATTTAAAATTAAATTAAGCTCATTACGTTATTTATGCCTAAAGTAAAAGCACTTAAAATCGACAAAAGCATCAACAAATAAAGTGACATTCGGTCTCATCATTCTCAAACTTGTCGTTAAATTCACACACTCGCTCCGTCTTTTTCCCCCGCTGTCTGCGTGTATCGATCTCGGCGGAATCGATAAATTACCATGAATATTCCCTGAACCGGTCGTGAGAAGAGAGTCAGACGGCAGATGGAGAAGCAGATACGGGGAGGACAGAAGGATGAAAGAAGCCAAAAGAGGCCGAGACGAACCATTCAAACAAGGGCAATTATGGGCAGACGTCTTTTCAACTCAATCAGCCTTCATTAATGCACACTCAACGTGTCACATTTTTATAAAATATATACACACACAAACGGAACTAAAAGGATCTGAACGTATTAAGTAAGAAATACCAAAATATGGATTTTATTCAGACGGTTGTCTGGGGCTAAACAGGTGTTTCGGCTCCACGTTTAGATTTTTTTTTTTCAGTGTGAGGGGACAAAAAGAAAAGCTGTTACCGACATTAACCAGAGGGAGGTAAAAGGTATCTCTTACCGGAGTTACCGGAGCGCAGAGGCAGCGGAGACTTGAGTCGCCAGGCGCCGAAATCAGGAGCGGTTCTCTGAAACACCAACGGCACCGGCAAGGGAACAAACATGATCCGTTGTCGTCTGGGCTTTTCTTCTATGGTCTCTTGGCGTTTGGAGTTTTTCTGTTTTCTTTGGTTGCTTATTTTGTCAAGTAGACTGTGTTTTGAGGTTGTTTCTTTTTTCTTTTTTGGTAGGTCACTAGTTACTATTTGGTTTAAAATGTAGAACCTAAGTAAAGTTCTTAAGCTATCTTTACATTTTTGGTATTGTGTCTCCCAGTCATTACTTCTTCCTCAGGGATACTCTATCTCGGACTGACACACAGACGGATAGTCGGGATCTATCAAGCGATCTATATATCGTCGAAACATATATTAAAAGTGTTTTTGTGGTCACTTCACCTTTTTGTCTTGTCTTTCTGTTGGCTTGACTGAAAATCCGTTAAATTATCCAACAAACCAGAATAACAAACGTTTAAGAAGTACGCTTTCAAACCGTTGGTTGAAACTGGGTATTGCGTATCCCGCGCGAGACCAGGTGCGCGGCCGGTAAACGTCACAATGGCCTTGCGCGCGCCGCGATCCGGCTCCACTTTGGTTTCGCTTTTTAAACAAATCTCGAGTCCAAATCGTGGTGACTTTAGGACAAAAACTATTTGGTTACGTTACAATCAAGTCGCGGTTGCTGGCTTTAAAACGCTTTACAAAGGTTTAACAGGAATATTTGGTTTCTCTATTTGGTTTCTAGCTTTCCTACTGTGTGGTTTATCTCGCGCGCATTGCATGCATTTCAAGCAGCATTTTAATTCAACGTATACAATATAATAGAATCGCTTAATATATTTAAATAATCACGTATGTATAAGGCTACGCAGCGGCTCGATACGCTCCCCCTTCGTTTCCACTCAGAGCCGGTAATTAAAACGCAATCAATCGATAAATAAATTAAGGAGCAACACCGCTTGTGCGCGAAATGTTAAAACTGAACGAAAAGAAAACAACACGGTACCCGTTAAGCGGAATTCAGCTCTTTGGCTCTGTCCCACCACCATCCGTCTGTGTGTGCGTGTGTGTCCGTTACGATAGTCCCGTTCTCTGGGAACCCCGGTAGCTGGCGAGCTCTGTCCGCCTCCCGGTACGAAAGCAACACTGAAACGAGAGGAGCAGCCGCTATACTCCCCCCGCCCCCCTTTCTCTCCCTCCATCCATACCTCCCCCTCTCCCCTTCCCTTTTTTTACTAATCCCATATAAGGCAAGCTATCCTGCGTATTGATCGCTTGATTACTCTTCATTATGATAACTCTGATGATCGCGGTGGGCCGCTGATCGATAGGCTTACACACATTCACCGAGTAGCTTACATCAGGTGATTATATCCTCATCTACATGCAGGTATATGTCTGTGGAGAAGACACGGGCGTTAAGAGTGCATTCTACCGAGAAGCCATTGATATGTTATGGTGATTATTTAACGTGGCGGATTAAACTGTGAATAAGCAACACACAGAACCCGATTATCGCTACCTCACAAAAGTTTCATTTGGTCTATGGCTAGTCTAGGCTGTCTCTCTCTCTCTCTTTCTCCCGTTCTACCTTTCAATCCCTCTTTCCGACACACTGAACGCTGTCAGTAATAAAGCTACAATCTATGCCGCGCACTTACACTCCAGATTATTGCCGACATAGATTTTTTAAATAGAAAAATCTATACGCTAAACATCGCAGTCAATGCGGGAAAAATCGAAAGCTCCGCTCACGATCTCCCCACCACCCTCACCCCAATCTCCCTGTCTCTCTCTATCTATCTGTCTCTCTATCTATTCTACTATATCCGAGGTGATATAGATCAATTATAGGCCAGCGTATCATCAGTAAAAAATATTCATAAAAAAACATGTACTCAACTGATTTGAAATACCTTAATAGCAATCTGATTAACACAATATACTGTCATTTTATTTGTTAAACATTTTTTTAAAACTATATTTTCCTGCAACACAACACACTCACAATGGTTCCTTGAGCTTTATTGTCCCCAAGCACCCCCTCCATTTGACAGATGACATCCGCGGGTCCAACGAGCGAGAGGGGGGAACGGAAGAAAGAAAAAAAAAAAAAAGAAGCGACAAGTTGTCCTTCACGAATCCCCCTCTCCTGAAAGGGCACGCGTTGCGAACCCCCCCATCCAAACTCCTTCCAGACAAAAGCAATTATTTCTTGTAGAATATAGTGTGTTTTGCGCGTCTATAGCGCGGAGAAGGAAGAAAGGTGTGCAGACTGAAACACAGTTTCCAAATATGACATTTCCATTTGGTTACATTCAATGGTCAGCTCATAGTCCACTAGTATCCAATGCGCATTAGTAAAACATGCCATCATTTAAAAAAAGGGGGAAATCAAACGCACAAAAACTCTTTGCAAAACTATTGCAAATTTTTTCATACAGGCAATACTCTGTAGCTTGAGCACCTGCTATAATGTATAAAGTGAAAACAAAATAAAGTCACTGATAACATTAACATAAACATAAGCACAATTTTTGGACAGATATTAATATTAATGCTGGCATTATTATCATTATTTAAGTTCCTGTTGTGAAAAAAGTACAGAACCTGGCGATCAATAGAAATAATCATTACCCAGAGCACACATAAAAAGAAACTTCCTCCTGTGTGTGTCTGGGTGGGTGAACCAGACAGCGATAGTGAAAGAGTTCATCGTTAAATGGCAATGTCATGTTGACAAATGCGTTGGTTGAATTAAATTCTCTCTCATCAATAACAAGGCGCCCCAATCAATACCAGCTTACAATTATATCAACACCCCCTCTTGCTGTAACAAGCAGCTAATACCGTGGCTAGGACACACTGCCACTCTGGTGCAACCCTTGTATTCAATATCATTTCTTCTCACCAACACAAAATAACACGACAAAATAACAACTCTAGATTTCATTCACACAACCACATAGGCTACAGAACGTAATGTACATTTTACATGCAATCTATTTGCATACGTATGGCTCTTAAAACAATAAAAAGATCTAAAAAAAAGAATCAACGTTTGCTACACTTCACCCAATGTCTACTTAATTCCTGAACGATGGAGTTAGAAGGGATTCAAGCAGGGACTCACACACTTTCTCTCTTCAGCGGATATAATGATCGGTGCTGACATATTGTCAATATCCAGCTCAAGTCTGCCAATAGCCTTAATACAAACCCATCCTCTGCGCCGTAGCTGTCTTTTACGGGTAATAATTGCATGGTGCTAATGTTATCTTCTCTTTATCCCCAGATCTTGTCTTATTGACAGCTGGCCTGCTCATCAATGCAAGGGTATGGTGGGATTTGTAGTTTTTTATATGCCTTGTTTAACTAGCCATATATTTCCTCTTTGACATATTAGTGTATTTTTTGCACCTTTAACATCTAGGATGAAGGGAGAAGAATAAGATAATAGTTCATTGTTTAATGGAATAAAACCACAACAAATCTCAGATGCAGTCTAGGCTGCTTACACCATTTGCCCTTTTCTTGCATAGCCTGCCAAACACTCTTACAATATTTCGATTTCACACATTTGCTTATGGCGGCTAAAATTCACAAACAAGATTTTTATTTCTTCTTCTTTTATTAATGCATCCTTTACAGGGCCAGCCACAAAACGTCTTTTCCATTTCATACAGATTCTACAATCATTCCACGCTATGCTAGTTTTAACACGATCAAAGACTTGAGAGACAGCAGCTGAAGATCCAGCAGTCAGTGCTGGTAAAAGACACCGACCCCCAAAGTGCTGGCGATGTGTCTCGCCCGCAGCGGCCTGCCGCGGCCTAATGCTATGACATGGAAGGGGCTATCAGTAGCGCGCAGACTAGCTTGAGAGGGGGAGCTGATTTTGCCCCGTCAGAGGCCTGCTGAATATGTGATCCACCGTTACAGCGGAAGAGGATAAAGCCCCAATACCCCGTCTGTGATCTTTATGGGGTGCCAAGTGTGTGTAAGTGTGTGTGGCTACGCGGAGGCAAAAGGTAAAGAGTGCGTGGGGGTGAATAAGTGTGGTCTGTGTCCACTGTTGTGTGTTAGAAATGGAATGAATAATAAAAAAATAATAATAATTTATTTTTATTTTTATTTTATTTTTATTTTATATAATTTTCACTATATTATTAATTAGTTATAATATTTATTAATTAATGAAATATTTATATGTAATATACATATATTTTTATTATGTAAGATTTTGTTGACAAACATAAATAAGAACTATCCATTCCAGGTCATTCCAATAAGTTTCAAACTCCTTTTTTGTCTAACAATGACACACTTAACAGATTCCTCTCCTCTCTCTTTTCTCTCTCTCTCTGTCTCGCCTTGTGCATTGAGACTGTGTGTGGGTAGATTTAGAACCGAGATCAATAAGAAATGTAGAAATCAATGCACTTAGCACTAGGAAATCAATGGGCCCTAATCGGGATGCCGATGGCACAAGTCAAAACAATTAAGAGAGAAGAAAAATGTTTAACAACCTCTACTCTCTTGCTTACACAGTGAAGACGAGAGAGAGAGAGTGGGGGAAAAGGAGAATGAGGGGAGCAACGCCGATGAGATTACAGCTGGGAATCAGGAAGTGCAGAGAAAAGGAGAGCTGAAAAGAAAAACGTTGATAGAGGGAAGTGGGCGAGGAAAAGGGACGCATGGAGTCAACGAAACCGGTGGCGAAGAAGAAAAATTGAGGGCAAAAACAGACGTGTAATTATCCAGCAAAAAAGAAAAGACGGGGAAGCAAAGGGAGGAATTATTTGACACAAATAATGAACGAGTGCCGGCGAGAGGACTCAATTATGGACGGCGGCCAACCTAAATGGACCATCACACAACTTTAAATGGTGACTAAGCAAATTAGGGTGTCAAAGGTTAGCGGCCATGTTTTTAATGCGCGAACGTAGCAGTTGGTTCAACGGTCCCATCAGATGGCCGAACACAGGGGCGCTCATCCATGGGTAAGCATGTAAATATAGCTGTCAATCAAAACAAGGCCCATTTACGACGCACCTTGACCGAGCCAATCGGAAGCAAAGCGGAGCGCCGTCGGCTCGCCCTGTGAACACTACGGTGGCACAGGTTGACGCAGAGCGGGTGGGTTGTGATTTGGGGTCGATCAATAGCTGAACCCCATGCCGACCTCTACCTCATTCTTAAGGCAAAGGGGGAAATCAATGCGGAAGGGTCTATGACTCCTGACTAGTGTATGGATTGGTGAAGCGCCAACTAATCAGCGACTTAGTTTATGTGACACTATGCCTATTAACCTATTGATATGACACTGAGCAAACATGCACATGACACTACATATTCTCACACTCCTTGGACTTGAACAAAAAAATAAATAAAAAACAAGGGAAAATAAACGATTTACTATTAAAGTAAAAAAAAAAAAAGTAAAATGCATTTTATTGTATAAAAAAGGTTTATGCCATTGCAGGAGAAAAAAACTGCACAAATAAAATGGAAACTAAATATAAAAGAGAAAGAAGCGAGCAAAACAATACAAGAGGGACGAGAGGACAAGCGCAGGAAGTGTGAGTGAGTGATAAGATGAGAGAAAAAAAGAGGGGAAGAGGAAGCAAAGAAGGTTGTATCAAAGGAGGTTTCAGCATTAGGGGCTCAAAGGCGAGGGGGGGATACCTCTGATATTTGGGATTAGAAAACATGTGGTGAAGTAGGCAGGGATTAAGCAGGAAGATGGAGAAAGAAAGAAAAAGAGAGGGCTGTTTGGGGGAGGAGAAGTTACAAAACCTATAGTAGTGTAAATACTTAGTCTGGAGAATTCTGTGGGTAGGCTTTTTTTCTTTTCTGGCCTTGCATTCCCTCGGTTGTGCCTACCTGCCTATTTCTGATTTGTATATTGAGGTTATAAAACATAAACACCTAACTATAAAAGCACAAATAAATTAATAAATAGATAAATAAAAGATGAGCACAATCTATTTTTATTGCGTCCAATAAAACCAGGAAAGAATTATATTTTAACATATATATAATGCTTAATGTAATGTTAAATAGTATACACACACACACTTGTACTGTATATACACATGTTTGTGCATACACACACTCTTACCACTTTTAGCTGCTGAAAAAAATACACTAGTTATATACACACACATACATCTCTATTTTGTGTTCAATAAAATCCGGAATATTTAGAGGACAAACCACCATGGATTTAAGCGTGTAATACAAGATGATGTGACATTTGCTTCTAGCTGGACATCTGTGTGTTTGTTTCTCTCTTAATGTGCGTGTGTGTGTGTGTATTTTGGGGCCGTGGGGGTGGATGTTCAGGCACTCTTGAAGGTTAGGTTCAGTGTCAGTGGTCAAGGTCAGGTGTTAATTCATGAGAGCGAGAGATGTATACAGAGTAAAAATCTACTTAATCTAAAAGGACAATGGCAGAATCTGACCAATGCAATAAAAATGCACAACACCAAAGACGGCAGCATCACGACTGTTAGTTGATCGGCCCTAATGCCAATCGTTTCATCTTTCTTTCTCTCTATTTATCTCTTTCTTTCCTCCCCTTACCAGTTTGACCACAGGGGTCAGCCTCCAGCGAATGAGGTCATTCGTCTGGGATGAAATTGACCTTCAACCCCTCAACTTGATCGCTTGCCCGCATTCTAACCACCTGGACAACCAACCAGCAGAGAGCTCACGGAGCGAGCGTGTGTGTGCATGCGTATGTGGGTTTGTCACCAAAACAATCAAATCATTTTACTCATAGAAAAACGTGGATACATGTTTTCAAGTCTAAATATATATAGGCAATGATAGACAAAAAATACAGCTAAAAATGAACCATTCAGATAATATTTGTTTGAAATAACTCTTTTTAAAAAAAAAGTAATATAGCAAAGTCTAAATGCAAATTAAACACATGCACGAACACTAGATTTGGTCTGTAATCAAAAAAGAGACATACACAATGAAACATCAGTGTTGGAGGTCAATACCTCACTAACTCTACTAATGATGGCACATCAAAAAGTCAATGATCAGCTCAAGAGAATCAAAGCTATTGATTACAAACAGACCAAACATGACATCCACTCCAACCTATAGGTTCAATTCCATGGTCCATGTGTCCGATTCTCACTATTTTTTCTAATGCATTATTTTGGAAGAACACATTATTTTATATTGATATTTTATATGTTTACTTTCATGCATTATTTTCTGTTTCTATATTTTATATTCTACAATAACATAAGAAAATAAAAATATGCATTTGTGATAGAATATTTTAGGATCTCATTCAAAAACAGGAATCAATTATAAACAGGTATGGATGTTTACATTATCCCAATATAATTCTGGATTTGTACTACTATATATTATTTGGATGTGTGTGCCGGGCGTGTGCTTCTTCACTAATGAAATATAGAGCAATAACGACAGAAGCCGATGCGCGCTCTCGCGGCCGGCGCGTCTGGAGACTGACCAGCTGCCCTTTGACACTGAGGTCGTGAGCTAATGGGCTTTGCACAGCTTTGCACATTGTGTGGACAAATGGTATTTTTTAAGCGTTAATGTCAGGGTTGTTTTTTCTCCTGTTTTTGTTTTGATCGTCAAAGCCTTTTGGACCAAAAGTTGTTGTTTAAGTTGAAAGATCGATACGATTTTGCAGCTTTTTTACCGAGGTGAACTTAAATTCTCTTAAATATCGGGGGAAACAACGAACTTGCCGAGACCTTCGTGAAAAAAACAGAAGATTCACACCGACCCTAACCTTAAATTTTTTCATAAAATGCGACGATGAAAATATTAATATTTTTTAAATATCTGGAAAAATTATATAATTTTAAACATATTATTCATTTAGTTTATTATGCAATCATTTTGCGTGATTTCACTTATTTTAAATTAATAATTAAGATAATAAATGCCAAAATATTCATTTATTTTAAAGCATGTGCATGCATATTATAATAAATTATTGCAATATTCCAATGCAACACTATTTGACACCACGATGTGCAGAGTAAATCAAATGCTTGACCACTGCATGATTTCACAACTTTCATTTGGAGATTTTACACCTGCACGTTTAGTGGTCAAAAATGAATTTGCTCAGTCATTTGCTATGGGTAAGCCTGCATTTATCATACATTTAAATAAACATTAAATTAAACAAATGTATTCATAACATAAATGATCAAGGCATGCACATGCATCACTTACCCGACGGACGTACGTTTGTCTCTAAATATGATGCACTTGTTTAATGAATGCATATTTGCATTCATAAGCTCAAATATCTAAATGTTATTTTAGTTCGTAAAACAAAATAGGCTAAATTAAAGATTATTTTAGTTCCTAATCGAAATTTGAAAACTGGAGTCAAATGAATTATGCTACTAAAATTAATATTCACGTTTTACATAAATTTGCGTTTATTTTAAATTCGTGATTTGAATCTGTTCGTTTAAGTTTTAGGCGCAGCACGTTCACATTTTGAATATGCAGAAATGCAAACATGTCAATGCATAATTAAACAATACATGCAAATGCTGTCATATGGCATATTTTAGCCATTTAACAATACATGGATAAATGTTGTAACGTGAACACAATACATAAAATGGCAGTAAATATATATTTAAGTAATGCACAACTAATATATAAATCTAACTTCTATTGTAAATTCGACGATCCAGTTCTTAAAACGAAAAAAAGCATTGCACTAAATGCCACAACAACCGAGTTGTTGCAACATACGGGAAATTCATAAATTAAAATCTACAAAAAGCAGATGAAACAATGGGATAATCGGACACCATTAAAATACGCCTCGACAAAAACATATGACTTCTGTTTATTCCGTTGTGAAATAGCTAAACAAGCAAACACACAAAAAGTTTGCATGTCGCACCTGTTGAATAATGATAAAGCTTAAAAAATACATATAATATAACAAATAGCCTACATAAATATACATGCATATGAATGCTTATTTTTGCTCTTCTGGCAAACAAGCATTGGAAAGGTTTTGTTGCTAAATTCCACATTCATTTAATAACGGCAAACCTATAGTTTGTCTCAGAAATTATTAAAAGCGTGACACCAATCTTATACCAGTGTTTATAGTACTCAAATTATGTCTTTAGACCAACTTTACGATTAAACCCATATTGGTGGATGATGCAAAAGAAAAAAAAGTTTAAAGCATAGGTACTGCAAGCATGGTTACGTATAGTGAAAGTTGATTATTAGTGAAAGGCAAAAGTGTTTTTTTATTTGGAAAATCAAGCATTCTAATATTTATACACACGATGCTCAATTTTTTTTAGATTTCCTAAATGCACAACCCTACATAAATTGTTTAATTATAACTGAAATACGTTTCATCGTGCAGCCCACCAATACAGCTTCCAGAAGACAGACAGACGGAGTTTAAACCTGGAAAATCTTCACTGAATCTTTGTAGTTGGTGTCAGCATGTCTCTCTCTCTCTCTCTCTTCCTCTGTCTGTCTGTCTGGCTCTCCATGTCTCTAGTCTAGATAGAGATACCATCCGCGCGCTCCAGACTTCAAACACGCGCGCGCCGGGAGGAAGTGTCTCTCGCTCCCCTCTCGACCTGTCGATATCCCGATGGCAGTTCGCTCTTTATAAAAGTCACAATTCCATCCTTTTAATTGATTTCTCATAATTAACTCAGTGTGTTCATCGATTTCCACTCGACGGCGCATCGGCCTCTCTATCCGGGAACACACCGCTCGCGAACATAAGGCCTTGTTATTTTCGCGTTAACTGAAGCCGAATAAATATTGACCGCATTCAATATCAATTAAAGCCCAACGACACTAAATAATCCCACTGTTTCGGGCACCGGGGTCCGCGACAGGTGGAGAGGTCGTCAAAATGAAGGGAAAACGTGCATTTTGAAACTAAATTGAGCATTTTATTTGTAGCTATGCTTTCTTATGTACTGTAATTTGTAACAGATACATTGATCATACATTTAAAAAGCCTAAACATGATGCTAATCACACAAACCTATTTAGAACATACATAATTAAAACGTGCATATGCATACACTTCACCATTCTCTATGAAAAAATGAAGTGCACTTTGATACAGCAGCCTCAATCATTTCTTTCACTGAAACATTTGCCATTGAGTGCAGAATATAAAAAAATAAGTAAAATAAAAAAATCAGCCACTGAGAAACAAAGCTCATTTTAATCATTTGATGAAGCCCTCTGCTTTAAATATCAATAATTTGTCTTTGATTTCTGTGAACCTTTTAGATTTTATTAAAGCATCATTTGAATGATCACATTTGTGTTTTTCAAAATAGACCAAATTCTAATTAAAGCTATTAAAATATTAATCTGTGACCAGTATCGGTAGCTGACGGTGTCAAAGAACATTTTCAGCAGCCAGCAGGCCAAAATTTCATTTTTAAAAAGGTAAGAAGACCGGAATCCCAGGCTTTTGGAGAAACCCGGCTCTGAAATTCAAGAACAGAGAAAGACAGCGAGAGAGCAAAGCAAGGACAGGAGAAAGGTTTATCACAGCTTTATCAAACAGGCACCTGACAGGATAATGACCACTAACTCAATGTGTAATTATCAGAGAGCGAGAGGGTCAATACTACACGTACTCTATGCATTTATATGAAACAGAAAAAGGTATCATTTCCTTGCCAAAGATTATGTTCGCATGTGCGTTTGAAAAAATCTGATTGATTCGTTTGATCAACAATAAAGCATAGTATTGTAGTAAAAAAAAATAGTATTATGGCATTTGTCATTTGTACCATTGTATTTTCTCAAATGCTTTATATATATATATATATATATTAATCTATGAAATTTACAATGGAGGCAGGAAGGCAATGTTTGGAGGAAAGAAACAGCCAAAAAGAGGAAGGGAGTGAATAAAGGAGGTGAGAGGGAAAAAAGTGAGGTGAACAGAGGAAGAAATAAGATGGTGTAAGAGTGGATCAGAGAAAGAGAGAGGGGTGAAAGAACGCGGGCGGAGGGAGGGATGTAGAGGCCCCTTCTCTGTAGAATCAAACCCCTCATGAATTAAACGCTTTAAGGCTCTGAATAGGAGGCACGTGCAGGAGAGCCTCTGAGAATAAAAAACGCTCACCCCATCTGGCTCTTTCAGGGAGAAAGAGTGAGCCAGAAAGAAAGAGAGAGATCAGGAGAAAGTGGAAGATCAATGGGCGTGACATGGCGAGAAACCGGAGGGAGCAACAACCGAGCGTGATATATATTTGGGGTTTTGTGCAGGACTATGCAAAAACGCAGCATTAACTAGACGAAATGTTTTATGTTACATTAGGACCTGGATTCGAGCTCAAGCGGACACACAAACAGTTGTCATCACCAACCTTTAATCTGTGAGCGACCTTCAGACACTTTTTTTCCCCGCGTCCCTCACCCTCCAGCTCTCCTTCTCTCACTTTCCCTTGTTGTACCCAGCATCTTGGCTGTTTCCATGACGACCGAGTAGATACTGATGGGGAAGAGGGGCACATTTGTGAGGGAGCCTGAGAGTTATTGAGGGTGGGACTCCACTTGATGGACATTGGCACATCTGAAATCCATCATACACGACTTAATGGATGAGCTCTATAATTCTGCATGTATAACAATAGAACGCAGGGTTATATGATATTTTTTCTCAAAAACCTTGCACAGTACTATTGGATATAACGTTTATCATGTATTAAGAATTTTTTCATAGTTACATTTTGTTTTTATACAAGAATTATCAGTACACCCTGATCCAAAGTGGAAGGCTTTGTAATATTTCTTCTTCTTTTCAATGTATAAAATAAAATCTGGCTTTAACCTTTACATATAAATATTTTTTCAGCAATTTTGACATTAACATGGCCCAGATGAAATTGTGATATCTTAAAATGGTCTTTATAACAGTGCAGACTACTTACGTGAAACACATATAAATATAATTTATCACCCCCTATAACCCATCTTATTAAGATAATATTTAAATTTGTAGTTTGTTGGTGGTAAAGCAATGCAATACCATGGTAATTGAGAGATTACTGAAATAAAAGCTCTGCAAAAGCCTAATGTGTCATATTTGATCATATATTTTTGAATGCATGGAAATTAAGTAAAGTCGCTTAAACATTACAAATAAAATAAAAGTTGTTTTATAATATTCAGTAAATAATTCACAGTAAAAAGACACAAAAAAAGTATACACTATCAATCAGACGACAGAATTTTTGTGGCAGATTGTCTACAACAGGTTTTTGTCTTAGAAATTTGTGTATCAATTTAATTATACAGTAGGTTATTTATTGCGCTAGTTTAACTATTTTATAATTCAGAGCTCTCAATACAGTATATGCAAGGAATTGGATATCTCAAATAACACTAATTATGTGCTTGTCAAGGCATTGTTTGATCACAGATAGACTACTGCACCTTAGGTCCTCTCTGGTCCACCTGTATCTGCTACACGGTCCTTCGAGCGCATCCAAAATGCTGCCGCTCGACTTGTATTTAACCTCTGGAAATTCTCTCATTTTCCGCCTTTGCTCAGCTCTCAACACTGACTGCCAGTAACTGCAAGAATTAAACCCAAGACACTGGTCCTAGCCTGCAATGCTGCCAATGGCCCGTAGAACCATTACCTAAAATCCTTCATCAAACTCGCACACCCCAGTCTGGTCACTGCGATCAGCCACTTCTTGGTCGCTTAAATCCCCTTGACACGAAGACTTCCTGGTCCTCAAAGTCTGGATTTTCCCCATCCATTTCTATCCTGGTCCCCCAATGGAACAATCTACAACTATCAAATATCAGAGCAGCTGAGCGCTTTAAAGCATCAGATACACCTTGGCATGTTTTAGCCTACACACACACACACACACACACACGGCTTCATACGAAACACTTAAGTAAAAACTTAAGTAAGCCACTACGATTTAATGCTGAATAATCAACATTAATTTCTTGTGTATTGGTTTCTTACTGGATCTTTAGGCCAAAGCTTCACACAAAGACTACTGGAAACACAGATTAAGATGGTGGCTGTAGTTTTGCAGTATGCCAACTAATTTCTAGCTTGTCATTTTTTTACAAACTAACTACCAGCTTCAAGATGTTTATACCAGTGGTTATTCAGCTAGCCAGTAACCATCATTTTTGTCGTTTTGACGACAAAACATGTGCTGACATCCACAGCAGACATGTAAATATTAACCTAAATATAAATCCAAACAGCATTTATCCAAGTGCCTAGCCAACCTATTGGTTTATTTTCTTACAACAATATAATTTCCGTCTTGTTGAATGCAACAGGAATAACTTTTTTAAGATTAAATCTTGTCAGTACAGCCAAATTTGTGTCGATAAGTATAAATATGTTACATTGTCACCTCTGGTTGAGAGGATGAACTTGGATCTTCATGAAGAAACCACCTGGACCAAATCTTGAACGTCAACTCGGCGTTCAAATAATGATTTGGGGAGTTTGGTCGCCATCTAGCGTTGTGAACCGTTCTCTGCAAGGAGCAACGGTATGAACGGTCAGTCTCGTTCAAAACAGCTTGTGGGGAAATAAATTGTGTTACGGAGCGAATTAAGATTTAAATCCCCACCGTAAAGCAAAAAGCAAATGTTAAGGAGATCTTAAAAGTAGATTTTTAGAATCATTAGTAACCATAAAAGCTCGACAAAGTTAGTTAAAGCGCATTTACGTGGACCCTCACGAGCAGAAAAGTCGCCTCAGAATGTAACCATAGCAACAGTTAACCGATCGAGAGCGTTTCCGTGTCAATATATATATGTATATTAGATTGACATTTAAAAAAGTATATCTCAGAAAGAGTTGAGAATGTAACGTTACAAACATGTACACGAAAACGTCTTCCCTTGTATCCCTCCTCCGACTGTTTTATTAGCAAAGCTGTGCTTAAGAAACAAAAGCTAATGTTAGCAACCTCAACTGATAGCAACTCACACAAACCTTTGTTTTTATTATAAGATGACTGTTTATTTGAAACGGACTGCTGTAATGTGGTAAAGAGCACAATTATATGGAATATGTGATCATATCTTTAAGAAAATCCACCGTGGTTTCATTTTAGTTCAAATATAATAACCTCGACTTTTGGTGGATTGACATACCATGGTGTAATTAGGGTAATAGTAGCGCATCTATGGTTAATTTGGGTACCAAATGCTCTAACGTGGCAATGAGCACCATTTAATGGAATATATGTTATCATACCTTAACCAAAATCAACCATGGTTTTATTATAGTGAACCATTACTTTTTGGAGTATCGATTTCCATTTGTATAACCACAGTTTTACCACAAGTACCATGGTTAAACTTAATGTTTGGTAAAATGGTTAGTAAAGTGTTGGTGATCATTCCTCAGATTTTTTTTGTATTAGCGAAGCAGTAAGCTGATTTCAGAAACCGCAACTGATAGCAACTCAAGCCTTTAATATTATTTTTAAAGGATTTAAAGACAATATTCAAAGCCTTTATTTGAATTGGACTGCTTTATCAGACAAAAAAAGTATGTAGCCATTTATTTTTGTGTGTGATCAGTCAAAACATGGCCTTAATGAACATGACTTCCATCCCCACCTGCACTCACACACCCAAACACAGAGCATGTCCACAATTACTCATCACCCAAACATTACTGGTCAGCCCAGTGACCCCTCCTCCTCTCGGTGACCCCGACGACCTAGGCGCCATGGCAACCCTGTGACCTATCCGGCAGTTGCCAAGGAGACAACCTTGGAGCACATCTGACCATTGCCCCCCTCCCTTCCCCCTTTCTGCTGAGACGAGGCGAGCGATCGATATTCTATCACACAGAACAGTGGAGCGAGAGAGGGAGAGGGGGAAAGGGGGAGAGAGAGAGAGAGAGAGATTGGGGGGCTGCATTGAGCAGAAAGATTAAAGCGGGCAGGACAGCTGACAAGGGGAGCGTGTGTGTATGTGTGTGTGTTTCATAATGAGGAGACATATTTCTGTTATTTTAGAGAGTTGGCTTCAAGGCATGTTTGTAATTCTGTTTTTAGAGGTGTGGTTTTGTGTGGTGTGTGTGTTTGCGAGCCCTCTTCATCATCAAAATGAAACAGCAGCCGAATGTAACCAGGGAATTCATCAAAGACTTTACTGCAGCCCGTCTCCTCCTTTCTCTTTCATATAAAACCCCAAACTGTATATAAATATATATAACATCTTGTATAAATATATTATATTATATAAGCGGTTATAGGCCCTCGGTCTCTATCTGTGTGTGCAGACAGTCTTTAAACAGGGTGACCCACACCTCTAGGTGATATGTCTGTGAAAAAGCAATTTTATTTTATTTATTTATTTACAGGATTTTTTTTTGTCTCAAATCAAATTTATGAGCACCTGCTGTTTTTAAGAACGTTATTGAAAAACAACTTCCTCAAAATGATGAATGCTGCTGAAATATTAGTGAGCGTTTTTGAGTGAGCTGTGTTTAATGCGATTACTGTTGTGATGCGATTTTGGGAGAAGCCACCTCCATAAATGTCACAGAAACTCATAAAAGCTACATTATATGAGAAGGAAGGTTATAAACTTGCGAGAGTGAATTAATGACAGTAAAGCCATTAACAGACATGCAGAGTTCAGAGAAAAGCCATTACAGAGGTACAAGTTCTCACACAGGTCATGTCAATCGACGAGTAGTTTTTAGTATTATTTTTATTAGCCTACTACAATTTACTGTCAGAATCACACAAAGCCTATCAAGAATGTGCCTAGGTCATATTTCCCCCCCAAATACAATCATAATATATAATATAATATAATATAATATAATATAATATAATATAATATAATATAATGTAATATAATATAATATAATATAATTTGAATCATAATATATTAAAAAATAATTAAATATTATTAAATTATTTTCATTGCCTAAAATTTCTTACCCCCAAATTCTTCAAAATACTTTAATATGTCTATTTTATTGAATTAAAAAAAGGATTAGCAGTATTTGATTAGAATTTTTTTTATCAACATTTAATCACATGTCTTAACCCCAAATTCTTATTAATATCCTGCAAAACTGTATTTTATTTAAATAAGTAAATGTATTACATCTAAAGTATAATATTAGTATTAAAAGTAGCATATCATGGCAGTATTACTTTAATTTGAATTAAAATAGCATTGTGTCAGGACAGGATGATTCTCATTACCTTAATACAATAATGAGTAAAAAATTAGAATAATGTTACAAACTAAAAAGACAACTGGATGCATTTGGGTGATATTCAACTACACTAAAATACGAAATTCACTTCTGTGAAATGTATGAAGTTTACACACTGTGTGGATGCGTGTTTAGGCATCTTGAAAATGTAGCAGAATATTTCATTCAGTCTCTTTCCAGACATCAGACACAAAAACAAACCAAGCTGAGAAAAGAGAGATCCTTCTTTTTTATTTCATTTTTTGCTGTTGTTTCACGTATTGGTACATTGCTTTTATTCAAATTTTTTTTCTGCACTTATTTAAGCAATGAAATCAGAGAGAAGTCTCTTTTTCCTAGGACACAGAAAGATTGTATTTTCTCTCTCTCTTTTTTTTTTTTAACAGGGGAAGAGGGGAAACGGGGGCGGAAAGAGGAGGGTGGCTTCTTCACATCGTTCACGAACAGACAAACCGACGGGGACAGAGAGACGGACAGAAGGAGCAAGAGCTGGGAGGGAGGGGGGAGTGCAGGATAAAAGGGGAGGGAAAGGAGGAGCGAGAGAAAGAGAGAAAGAGTGAGAGGGTGGCAGTGTGCTTTGTCATGTCTGAGAAAAACGAAACCAAGCAGCTCTCAGACACACTTCTAACATAAAAAAAAAAAAGAATCGAACAAAAAAAGTTATGAATGATTAATAAAAACAACACTTGAAAAACAACAACAAAAACCACATTGAAAAAAAAGAAAAAAACCCTGCTGAGAGAGAAAGACCGACAGGTACCGGATAGGGGTGAGGAAAGCCGTCTTCCTCTTTTTCCCAGCAGAGGGCGAGCGTCTAAATGAGTTATGAACTTCAGGTTATTAGTATTTTTGAATGCTAAAGATAACAGTAGTCTTGCGTGGCAGTGTTTGTACAGGAGTCAGACGTGATGCGTGACATCCATTACAGTGTGGTAAACCTTACTACTATCATACTGGCAGATTGAGCTGGAGTCTTTGGGCAGAAACCAAACAAAAACAAAAACAGGAGGTTCGTCGTCTTCCTCTGTGGTTGGTCTTCTCATCTTATTATTTTTTATTTCAGTAAAAGTATAGAGTAACATGGTTCTGTGTTGGAGGAATGGATGTGAAAGAGAGAGAGAGAGAGAGAGAGAGAGAAAGATAAAGGAAGATAGTGAAGGAATGAGGGAAAATCAATGAGTGAAGTATTTGACAATTCAGTAGTATGTCTCCCTTTCAACCCAACCTGAAGTAAAACAGAGAAAGAAGGAACATATTAATTGTTGGGGCAATCAAATGTTCACAGAATATTCCTACGATGTACGCTGGGAGTATTACAATTAGCACTTTCTATTTTTTTTTTTAAACGTTGCTTCTTCTCGCCGCTTAACTATGACGTATCATGAATCAGTTTAAAATGAAATTCAGTCAATCGGTTCAAATTTAGATTGTAAAATCTAAAATATTCACATGCATGCCTGTGTGCCATTAAAAAAATAAAATAAATAAATAAATATATATATATAAATCCATTTTGCTTTTTATTGCAATGTATTGTTTTTGGAACATATAAATTAAAATGACATGCTACTCTTCCCTTTCATTTCATTTAATGAGAGAAAAAATCCTTGATTTATTGTAACCAAATAATGACTGTATTTTTTCCCCCTGTATTACTGTATATTTACAGTAATTTGGGCCAATTAAGATTTTTTTGTTTAAAGAAATTAATAGATTTAATTTAATAGATTAATTAATAAATTTATCACAGATGCACTACAATGATCAAATGTGACAGTAAAGACATTTATAATATTACAACAAAAGTCACATTGTTGTTCTTATGAACTTTATATTCATTAAAGAATGCTGAAAAAATATTAAACAGCTTACATTAATATTAAACACTTTTTTTTTTTACTTTCTTAATGCAACAACACTACCGTTTTACTGGATTTTTGAACTATTAAATGCAGCCTTGGTGAGCATTAGAGGCTTCAAAGACAGTAAAAAATCTTACTGACCCCAAACCTTTGAATGTAAATGACTACAAAAAGCCATGGAAGAAATACTTAAACATCAATACTTATATATCATCATAAGCCTGTACGCATAGATATAGCTGTATGTATATATTTTTAGAGAGTAAGTCAAGCTCTGTACCTCCTGGGTTTCGGCGCAGGATAAGTTTTCGGATCTCATCATAAACAAAAATTAAGAAGCTGTAAGGGAACGCACAGAACCACCAACTGGGCCTGAGAGGGAAAAGAGAGAAATCGCATTTGTTAACACGTTACCACTGTGATGTTGCATATGTTCAGTTCCCTTTGTAATGTTTCATCAGTTGGGTTTTAGCAGGTAACACTCACTTGAGAGGATACATCCTGAGGGCCACGTCCATGCCGGGGCAGTAAGACAGGAAGGCAGCGAGAGCCGTCTCCTCAAACAGGCCAAAGATCAGGATTTTATTCCTACAGAGAACAAGCACAATCTCAGTCACTACAAGCCCTGAGCTTCACGTTTGAGTGAGCCGTGAATTCCAGCAGATGTAGAATATAGTGAGGGATACTAACTTCATGCCCTGCTGGAACACAGAGTTGCGTCGAGTCTTGCAGATGATGACGTCGGCCCACTGCACCACCACGATACTGACGAAGAAGGCCGTGTGACAGGTGAACTCCACAATCTTCCTCTGCTCATACGTCTGACAAAAAACATTACACTTTTGATTACACAGGTTCAGTGAGATTTTACATTAAAAAAGGATGGAATAAGCTGATGTAAGGAATTTAATAACATAACAAAAGCTTTCTGTTTCAAATAAATGCAACTCCATTTATCAAAGAATCCTGAACAAGTATGTTCCTACAATAAATAAATAAATAAACAAAACGGTTTTCAAGATTGATAACAATAATGATTTAGTTTCATGAGTTTCAAATCAGCATAACAGAATGATTCCTGAAGGATCATGTGACAAATGTGCTTGAATAGAAAACATGATTTTAAATGGCAGTACTGTTTTGATTAAATAAATACAGACTATATTTAGAAATTAAATTCTACTAACTTTTAAACGGTAGTCTATATTATATTTGTATTTTTTGCTAGATTTCTTTTGACCAGTGTTATTTTATTATCATTGAAATGATATCTGAATAGTTGGTGGTTTAATTAGTTTGAATTTCATTTTTAGTCAATAGCAGAATAATAGAATTTTGTTTGTTAAAGGTTTTGTTAAAGTCTTTATTTTCTTATTATTTTTTGGTACGTCTATATAGTTTTTATTCTTTTTTTTTATTTTTTATTGATTTTTAAAAAAATTGTTTTATTTCAGTTAACATATATCAATTTGTAATTATTTGTATAGTTTGATAATGGTCTGATAATGAATAAATGTGACCCTGGACCACAAAAATCTTTGGAAATTGAGATTTAGACATCATCTGAAAGCTGAAGGACAATGTTTGGCACAGACACAACCATTTGAAAAGCTGGAAAAATAAAAAATAAAAGAAGATTTAAAGTTGTCCAAATGAAGTTCTTAGCAATGCATATTACTCAAAAATTAAGTTGCAATATATTTACAAATTTATTCATTTATCATTTATTCATTTATTGCATAAAAGAAAAATCAATCATTTTTACCGATAGATTGTATTTTTGGCTATTTCTGCAAATATACTACAGGGTCACCAATATAAAATGCAATCATAATCACTTTTGTCAAACCTTTTCCATCAAATACGCACTTGGACTGTTCAATCCGATGCAGTGTAATTGGTCTCTTCTACATATTTACCCATTGCTGTCCGTAACTGTCCTCCAGGTCATTGTTGGAGCGATCATCCCAGTTTAGCCGGATGCCCACCAGAACACTGGGAAGCCAGCCGTTCTCAGCAAGAATCACGAAATAACTGAAAAACCCTCCCAGGGCTTGAATCATACCTACATATTTGAAAAGGAGACACATTGGTTCATTTTGGATCATTAGACCAGTTGGTCTCTTTCAACACAAGTTTAATCGATCCACTACTGAAGCAGACACGTTTATAACGTAGCAGCTCGCTAACCGATCTGTCCATAAGCGATGCTGATGAGACGCTCGTTCACCAGCTTGTCCCTGTGGGGGTTACGAGGCTGGCGCTTCATGATGTCACTCTCTGCTGCTTCATAAGCCAATGAGATTGCAGGGACCTGAAATGGCAAACAACGACTGGTGTTTTTGAGAAAAAAGGTGTGAATGACAACTAGAAAAGAACAGTTGCTGTTACATTCAACACTACGTTCATTATTCAAATATAGATATTGTTTGTGTCTCACCATGTCAGTGCCCAGGTCAATGCAGAGGATGGTGATGGTTCCAAGAGGAAGAGGAATGTTGACCAGGATGAAGAACAGAAATGGAGTGATCTCAGGGATGTTGCTGGTCAGTGTGTAAGCGATGGACTTCTTCAGGTTATCAAAGATCAGACGACCTGCGGAAAAGAAGAAAAGGAAGCGTAACTTTTCTCTCATTCATCTAGACTGTTTCTGTTTAAGGAGAGGAAAAGGAAAGGAAAGGATGTGACATGTGGCCAGGTATGGTTTCCAATACTAGGAATTTGTGCTCTGCATTTAACCCATCCAAGTGCACACAAATAGCGGTGAGAAGTGAACACACACACCCAGAGCAGTGGGCAGCCATTGCTGCGGTGCCCGGGGAGCAGTTGGGGGAACGGTTCCTTGCTCTAGGGTCTTACCTCAGTCGTGGTATGGAAGGTTATGGTTATGGTTATACCTCACCCACAATCCCTGCCGGACCTGGGACTCGAACCCACAACCTTTGGGTTACAAGTCCAACTCCCTATCCATTAGGGATTTATTATATTTATTATATTGTTTATATGGGCCTCAGGTAATCTAGAAAACCACTACATTTGTGGATTGTAATAAAGCCTTAATCAAAAAATAATTTAAGAAGAATAAAGAGCAAAATCCAGGTCAGAGACGAAAATAATTGCCTCATTTGAGCTGCTCTGAATTTCTTTCTATCCTCTCTCTCTTACCTTCCTCAACTCCAGTAACGATGGATGCAAAGTTGTCATCCAGCAGGATCATGTCTGCAGCCTGCTTGGAGACGTCTGAGCCAGAGATCCCCATAGCAACACCGATGTCTGCCTTCTTCAGAGCAGGCGAGTCGTTCACTCCATCACCAGTCACAGCCACGATGGCGCCCTAAACGACAGACAGAGAGTGTGTGTACAAATACAAGTCACTTATTTTCCTTTATATTATAATTGTGACCATGAATGAACTACAACTCGATCGGAATCCTGTTTTGGGTGTTATTTAGGTGTGTACCTGTCTCTGGCAGCCCTCCACGATGATGAGCTTCTGTTGGGGAGAGGTCCTGGCGAATACAATCTCTGTGTGATTCTTCAGCACGTCATCCATCTGGTCCTGTGTGAGATCCTTTAGATCTGAGCCGTGGATCACACAGGCTTTAGCATCCCTGACAACACACACATCAGGAATACCGAATGAAGATCAGACTAAACGTACGGCTGCTGTTACTGTAGATAAAAAGAAATGCAAGCAGTATTAAACTCATTTATTTCACATTATTCAGCATTTAGTCTTTTTTGCATGTTTTCCCCCTGAAAGTAGATACTGTACCTTTTACATCTTTTCCCACTATTATAAAGAAGCTTTTGAGCATTAAAAGATTCCACTGATGTTAAAGATTCTATATGGAACTGTCAATGCCAATAAAGAACTGTATTTTTATAGAGTCCACGTTTTACCCTACATTTTAAGTTATCATAGAGAGTATTATAGTGTTGTATAAATATTACAGACAATCTTGATTCAAACCAGCAGGATTCAATTTAGACGTGTTCCTGGATCAGCATCCTTCGTCATTCCTAGAAACAAGATTCCTATCAAGCAAAAAAAAAAAAAAACTCCTAAACCTAGCCTACCACTAAAAGCAAATGATTGCTGGAAAATAATGTTGTTAAGGCTTAATCCCAAACCAGTAATCTGATGGGATGATAGGAATGCTGTTCCAGCACTAAACACCTGCTGATCCAGGAAAACGTCCATGGGAAAATTGTGAAAGTTAAGCACAGGTCTCCTAAATGTGTGTTTTTCATTTTTGATATATCTCTCCATAGCATAGTATAAGAGTTTATTTCTTAAACCTGTAAACAAATGAAATGGGAGAAAAAAAAAAAAGAGAAAAAAATATATATATAAAAATATCTGAAAATATTACTAACAATATGAAAGTCAATTTTATGCATACCTTATGAAAATCAATAAATATTTCACAACAAAGAGCCTTTTACTTGCTCTTTATAGAAGTATAAACCAGTTCAGTTAGACAACAGAAAGCACAACACAGATAGTGTAAAACAGCTTTGATAATGCTAATTTAAAGGCCTCCCAAATCTGATGCAGCAGGCTATTCTGTGTGTTTTTATGCTCTACCTGGGGTTGACCTGGCTGACGGGAATATTTAGTCGAGCTGCGATGTCCTCCACGGTCTCGTTACCCTCAGAGATGATCCCCACACCTTTAGCGATGGCCTTGGCCGTGATGGGATGGTCACCGGTCACCATGATAACTTTGATTCCAGCTGAGCGGCATTTGCCCACAGCGTCCGGGACGGCAGCGCGGGGCGGGTCAATCATGGACATCAGGCCCACAAAGCACAGGTTGTCTGTCTGGAAGTTAATATCGTCCGTATCGAAGGCGAATCCTTTGGGGTATTTGTCCTCAGCCATGAACACGTGGCAGAAACCTGGATGGAAGGATATGGAAGATCCAGTGTTTCAATTTTTTTTATTTATAAGTGCTTTTTATAGTTACCAGAAAACAGCATGTGCACATTTATGACCCAGGACCACAAATCCAGTCACAAGTCTGTTTTTGGAAATTAAGATTTGCACATCATGAGAAAGCTGAAAAATAGGTCTTTCTTTGTATGATGTATATATATATATGGAGATTAGTCCAAGGTGATTAGTTACCAGTCACCAGAAGAGAAGGACCACACGGATTTCAGGCTCCCTGGCAGACATCTCGGCATGGACGAAAGATCAACCTGGCCAAGACTGAGCTTCTTGTCTTCCCTGCCACACCAACTCTAGAGCATGACTTCACCATCCAGCTAGGTTCTTCTATAAATACCCCATCGACTTCGGTCAGAAATGACTAGCAGGCCTCAAAGAGCACATTGCAAAGGCTGCTTGATTATTACACAACATCAGAAAGATCAGACCCTTTCTAACAGAGCATGCTGCACAACTTCTTGCCCAGGCCCTTGTCATTTCTAGCCTGGACTACTGCAATGCTCTTCTGACTGGACTTCCTGCAAGCACAATCAAACCTCTACAAATGATCCATAATGCAGCAGCGTGACATGCCCAAAAGAGCCCATATCAAACCTCTCTTTATCTCCTTGCACTGGCTCCTGGTTGCAGCTCGCATCAAATTCAAGACATTGTAACTTGCATATAGAACAGCCAAAGTTTTGATTATACTCTCTGAGATCTGGAAGTGAGCTTAACCATCACAGAAAGCCTCAAAATCACTCTCCAGGACAATCTTCCAACCCCGATCCGAAATGCTGGATCCTCATTTCATTTCAATTTTTAGTTAAAGTGCCACTATTAAGGGATATGAAAGTTTCATATTTTGATTTTGGGAGTCCCAGACAATAGGTTGACATGCATGCAAGGTCAAAAACACGTTTAGAATATTTTGTTTAGGACTCCCAAATAGTTGTTCAATGATTAATTTTTCCAAACCTCTCCTGTGATTGGTTGATTTCATTTAAAGCAGTGTTTGTAAGCTTTTAACACTCCAAAAGCGGCACCTAGTGGCAAAGAGTGACTTAGCATTCAGACCAAGAGCTCTGAGCCTCAACAAGTGTGCAGGCAAAATGCTAACGCTTGGGATTTGTTTTAAAAACGACTCCTTTCACTGATTCAGAGTCGACTCTTTCTTTTGAGAGAAAATAACTTAATACACGGTGCACTTTCAGATTGAAAACTTTGCAGGATATATTCCTTCATTTAGAGCTGTGCTACACACTGCATGAAAGCACATTTCCAAAAACAGGGGCACTTTAATAACCTAATGATTTTTGGGAATAAATACATTTTGGCTTGTTGTATTGTTGGCTATTGCTACAAATATACCTGTGCTACTTATGATTAGGTTTGTGCTCCAGGGTCACATTTAATAATCCTCTATTGTTTATTTGAGGTCAAATCTCCCTGTTTCTCACCCAGCACTCTTTCTCCCAGTCCTCCGAGCTCCAGGTAGGCGTTCTGGAAGGCCTCCTTCATTTCCTCGTCCATGGGCTGCTCTTTGCCCTGCTGCAGGATGGTGGTGCAGCGGTCCAGGATGCGCTCTGGCGCCCCCTTCATCACCAGCAGGTAGTGACTGTCAGGACCCTCATCCGTCTCGTGCACTGACAGCTGGTGTGAAGACATGAGAGATATTGTTAATATACGGAGCCCCTTAAAGGTGGAACGATTATTTTTTTTTTTTTTCAAATCTTTTGATTTGAAAATATTTTTTTTTTTAAATAATTCTTTCCACCTTGAAAAAAAATTCAAGGTGGACTACTCTAAAATTAAAATAATTGTTAAAATTACTGTTAATATTTAATAACTTTTTCTCTATTTTTAAAATATTTATTTATTTATTCTTATTTAGACTAATTGTTATTTTAAATTAAATATATTTGGGACGTTGTGTCCTGTGGTTTGGATATAATCCATGTTAGCATGTTAAAAGATATTTAGATAATTATTTAACTAAAAGAAAATAACTTTTTTTAATAAATACATTTGTATATATGCATATATATATATATATAGTGTTTGTGTGTGTGTGCGTTTGTGTTTAAGTCATAAACTTAAAAAAATCATATTCAGAAATCAGAAATCATTGTTATAAAAATTTAAATATCACCACATTGTTTAATATTTTAGTTGCACTATATTTACCTTAACTATGTTGATATATTGAAAAAAATCATGCAGTTTTTGGTAAACAAGAACTATAAAAGTGTTTATGTAAAATATATACAATTATACATGTATAGAATTATTTTACATATTAAGTAAGTGAGTGTTACATTGACTGGATTGTTAAGTTAAAGGATGCTGGAAACTGTAAACAGACCTGGTATTTGTTGGTGGAGTTGAATGGAATTTCAGCAACTTTCTTGTTCTTTTCCCTCATGGCTTTGACGGAACCACAGGAGAGCTCGATGCACTTGAGCAGAGCCGATTCAGAGGCGTCACCCGCGACATCACGCTTCAGGATGGGCAGAGAATCCTGTCCTGCCTTAAACACGGCTCTGTTACAGAGCGCCGCCACACGGGCCAGAGCCAGCCACGTCCCGGAGCTCTTGTCGAAGGATGCACCTATTACACAAACACACGGGATCAATACAGTATCTATTATTCGATCATAATACAGTAAAAACAGTAATATTGTAAAACCTTTTTGTAATATTGTAAAACAATTCTGTTTTGACTCATTAATGAATAGAAAGTTAATTTTAGTTTAGTATTATTGACATATTATACTTGAATATTTTAAATTATTTTCTATTTATTTTCATCATTTCTGCTTTAATTTTTTTAATTTCTCATTTATTTATTTTATTGTTTGTTTTTGCCTTTTTTAGAATGCTTGTTAAGGTTTAATTCATTTTTATTCCAGTTTTAGATGCAAAAATGTAAAAAAGAAATGTAATAAATTCATAAAAAAATATTAATGCAAATTATATTAAGGTGCAATTGTTACAGTGTAATTATACGTTTAAATAATTATATATATATATATATATATATATATATATATATATTTTAATGATGTACTTTAGGGATTTAAGAACTAAAAATGAACATTACTTCTACAGAATTTATTATTCTATAATGTTCGGCTTAGGGTTACTTGCATGTCATTATTCATAATCAATTGTTATTATAGTAGTAAGTAGATGTAAAATGTAAAAAGTACCCGTTAAAATAAAAGTGTTACCCAAAAGATTACATTTAATTTCAGCTGACATTTACAAACGCCCTATTGCCCTAGCGACTGTTTATTAATTGCTCATCATCTCACCCGACTGATCTTCGGTGGTGTCTGCCTCATGGATCTGATTGTCGAACCACATGTGAGCGACAGTCATGCGGTTCTGCGTCAGGGTGCCGGTTTTATCAGAGCAGATGGTGGAGGTGGACCCCAGCGTCTCCACCGCCTCCAAATTCTTCACCAGGCAGTTCTTACGAGCCATGCGCTTGGCCGTGAGCGTCAGACACACCTGAGAGACAGAGAGAGAGAGAAACAGGAACAGAGGAGCAGAGAAACGGAACAAAAAGAAAGTGCGAGGCAGAGGTTGAAAGGAAAAATGTGGAGAGAAAAAGAAACCGGACAGAGTTTTAGTGACATGACAGTGTTGGTAACGTGGCATAATGCAGCCTCGTGCAGTAAGAGAACAGAGTCCAATCAATAAAGAGGCTCTGAGTAACAAAGCCAAGCACAGCAGGAAGCAGAGAGGTCAGAAACGTACTCTACGCAGTGTCTGCGTTTTATTCACACAAATTCATCTGTCATTTGGTAGGAGCGAGTCAAATTAGACAGATGCCAAAATGAACAGCAGTGACGTCCCCTTAAAACATTCAAAAACCAATAAAATATGACAAAAGATATAAAAATATCTAACCCAGATTATGTTAAATAAGTGTTCGCTTACAGTGAACATAAAATATTTGTGCAGACCATATTTTATCGCTGAGGAGAAGAGCATTCAAAATGCCGTTTAATACAGTTTCTTTCTTCAAATTTGAGTCATGACTAAAATAATAAGTCTTGTAGTCTTACGACAGACAGAAACGATCATATATACAACAGATTCAGAGAAAACAGTCAATCAATATTAAATTTAAAAACATTTCCTGATTTACAGTACTTAAGAACAAAATTTGCCAATATCATCAAATAGTTATTCATATTATCAACGCTTTTGTGCTTTTATAATGTTCACTATGTTGCAAAGCCAATGCATACCTTTTTTAATCAATGAAACATGCACAAGTTTTCAACATTGATAATAGTAAGAAATGTCATTGTTGGAATGATTTCTGTAGGATCACGTGACACTGAAGACTGGAGTAGTGATGCTGAACATTTTTGATCACAGAAATAAATTACATTAAATTACAATATCGCTCTTTCTTCTTTATTTTTTGTTCAACTAATGAAGCCTTGGTGACTTTTTGTTATGAACAAGTGTTTACCAGCACAAACTGTGTCGTTGAATTAAGGATGGATTTTTACTCTTTAAAATAAAAGGGTAAACAATTCATTTATTACCTGTATTTTTCTTCTTTTAAAGATTGGATTTTACTCATTAAAAAAACAACAACATTTACTGTCACTTATAATTTACTGTAACTAATAATATATAAAAATATTAACAACCTTACAGGTTGCAAAAAGTCTCTGCGTCCTCAGTGTCAGTGTGTGTAGCATGCATATTTGCATGGCATTGTGATTTATACATTTCTGTATGCAGCAATGCAAAAAAAAAAGAGCTTTAACGTCTGCGTAGAGTACGTTTCAGGCCTAGATGTGCACGACGGCAGCCAGAGGCACAGGCCAGCACAGCCCGTCAGTCAAACAGGCAACTAGAGGTACCACAGAGTAATACTTTTTCAGATTTTCATTTTTGGCCTAGGCTTTCAACAGTGAGAGTCTGTAAAAGAACACAGGAAGAGGAAGAGAAGAACAGACAGAGAAAGAAAGACAGCGATAGAGTCACGAAGAGTCACGGATATGAAGGATTAGAGAGAGGGAATACAGTTCAAGAACACACAGCATGATATTTAACACTACTAGACACCACACAACCACAGACTAGATGCCACAACACTCACTAACACTGTTACACTGAAGAACAGACAACAGATACACACAGAGTAAAATATCCAAGAATATCAAGGAATATGTTTAGAATGGCACACTATTAATGGTTGAACTAGGTTCTGGTCGATAATATTTGTCTCTCATCTAGGCTGCATTCATTTGATCAAACTGACTGCAATTCTCTGAAAAAGCTACCTTTTTAGCATCAATACTGCATGATCCTTCAGAAATTTGCTACTCAAGAATTAGGGATTCGTTGACGAACAAAGATCAAAAGAACAAATGGATTGGAAACAGAATTTTATGTAAATGAGAAATATCTTTACATTTCAATTCAGATTTACTTAATGCATTAATTAGACTTGCTAAATAAAATCATTAATTTCCATAAACACATTTTTCCTGACCCCAAACTTTTGAAAAATAGTGTACATCTATTTACTGACCTACAGTACCATTGCTACTTGTGATTTGAATAGTGGGAGTATATTGTAGCACACTACTGTTTTTTACTGAGAAGGCAGTATGCAGTACATACTGTGAGTATGTTAGTATGCTGTATGTCCATTCCAAACAAAGCCATAGACAACACACACACGCACACAATTATTAACAAACACACACTTGTCACATTTCAACACTAGCATGCACACACACTACAAAATGATGACACTGAGAAAGAGAGGGAGAAGCCAGGAGTCCTCACAGTGACGGTGGCCAGCAGTCCCTCGGGCACGTTGGCGACGATGATGCCGATGAGGAAGATGACGGCCTCCAGCCAGCTGTAGCCCAGGATGATGGACAGGATGAAGAAGGATACACCCAGGAAGACGGCCACGCCCGTGATGATCTGAATGAAGTGCTCGATCTCCTTGGCGATGGGGGTCTTTCCGGTCTCTAGGCCGGAGGTCAGAGTAGCGATGCGGCCCATGACGGTGCGGTCACCGGTGCACACCACAATCCCACGAGCAGTACCTGAGCCCGTGGAGAAGAGAACAGAAGCACGTTATAATGAGCAAATGACATTATACCAAAAATTACCATGACGGCAAATAAATAAAGTACAAGAAATATTATTGTGAGTTGATGTTATTTTATTATGTGAGTGTGTGAAGTGATAAAAATGTGTGACCTATGCTGCAGTCTTTAGTAGTGCTATTTCTAGTTGTACATAAATGTATACTAATTTTTATTAATGTTTCTATTACTAGAAAACACTCATTTTGCCTTTATAAATGATAAAATAATACAGATTATGTTTATTATATGTCTATTAATCTGTATTTAGTCTTTATTTATTTGATAAAAAATACAATTAAGCTGTAATATTGTGAAATATTACAATGAAAAAATAACCATGTTCTATTAGTATGTTTTAAAATGTGATTTATTTTTGTGAAGCAAAGCTGAATTTTCAGCATCGTTACATCTAATGTGCTAATTTCTTGCTTAAGAAACATTTCTTATTAATATCAATAATTAAAACAGCTGTGCTGCTTGTAAAAAACTACACGAATAGAAAGTTGAAAAGAACAGATTTTTTTGAAAAAGAATCGTTTGTAACATTATAAATGTAATTCCTGTCGCTTTTGAAAAAGATTCCTTGCTTAGTAAACACATTAATTTATTTTAAAAGTACAAAAGAATCCATCTGTAAATATTTTTTATTAATTGACTGCAACTGCATGATGTAATTTTAATATTAGATTTAACCATGTACATATTTGTTTGCATTAAAACTTTGAAATTCAAATCCAGTAAGAGATATTAATGTGATGTCTTGTTTTGAAATGATGTCATGTAATTTCACTCGGGAGAGTTCTGTGCTCTAATTCACCACATGGTGCCAGGAGAGCGTCACCCTGGAGCTGAGCTGTAATCTAAAGGAAGGACATTGATCTTGTGAGTCTGAGATCACGAGACCCTGAAGACAGCTCCCTACTGAGCGGTGAGCATATGCAACATGTCCTGACCTATCAAAAAAAACTGCATTACACAACTGACAAAAGCTGCAGACACATTTACACTGACTGAGAGAAAAATCTGTCAATTCTTAGAGAATTATACACGCAGCTGCTTTCATTTACGCAGTTGGATTTTGCTCTTATGAATATGAATCATCATTCACAGGTAGAAAACCTGTGAAAGACTGCATTAGCGAATGGTGAAACCTCATTAGCAATTCAGCAGCGATACAGAGAAGAAAATGTCACTAGCTCCTGCAGTGTTATTCATTTATTCAGTCAGATCTGAACTGATCAGTCTTTTACCATCAAAACGAAGTGTAATGTGTGGGAAAACGAGGTTGTGAGCAATGGCGTGGGAAGCAGACGACGGGGCGCAGAAGTGAGAGGTTGTTGTCATGACAACATCTTTCCTCTTCGACTGTTCTTGGCAAAAAAACAAAACCCGAAAAGGAAAAAAAAACTGAGAGATTGGGAAAAGGGTGAAATGAAAAAGCAGAAATCGATCGGAGAAGATGAGTTCATAAAAAACAGGAAATGAAATAATAGAGAGAGTGAGAGAGCGACAGCATGGAGGAGAAAATGAAGCAGCGATGCAGCTGCTATGGCAACCGTACCCTCAACGCAGTTGGTGGAGAAGAAGGCGATGTTACGGGTTTCCAGAGGGTTGTCATGGGTGCAGTCAGGTGACCTGGTCTGAGGCTCTGATTCGCCCGTCAGGGAGGAGTTATCAACCTGAAAAATTATTTAAAAATATGCATATATGTAACGTAACAGACAGACAGACAGACAGGTAGATAGATAGATAGATAGATATAGATGGATGTACCTTGCAGCCGTGAGCAGAGATGATCCTGAGGTCAGCAGGAATCCTGTCTCCTCCCTTCACCTCCACCAGATCTCCAGCCACCACCTCCTCAGCGTTAATCTGGAGCTTCTCACCTTCACGGATCACTAAAGCTTGCTGTGGACCACACACACACACACACACACACACACACACACACACGTTTCAATTTCAACCTCCAGGGAGTCTAAGGCCATAGTAGAGATTAGAGGAGCATTAATACAGTCTGGAGGATTCAGAGACTAGGAGATAATAATTAAGATTATGACTGGAAAGGAAAACAGTGGGTTAAGATTATTGGAGTACAGCATATTGGTTATTTGGGTTTTCGCTTCGAAATATGCACTTCATCCAAATTAGAATCCGAAAGTGAGAAACTTTGAAGCAGAACCGAGGATATTAAAGAACTTTTATTCTGTGTACCTGGGGAACCATGTTCTTGAAAGACTCCATGATCTTCGAGCTCTTGGCCTCCTGGAAGTAGGAGAAGCACCCGGTGATGATGACCACAGCAGACAGCACGATCCCCAGATACAACTGTGGAGCAGAGGAGAGATGGGTTATCAAATGAATGTGGAGAAAACCCTAAAAAGGTCTCTGACCTTGATTTCTCTGATTCACCTTGTGTCTGCTTCTGTGCCTCATTTAGCTCACAAACAAAAATAGAAAGTATTATGGTCAAATCATCCAGTTAAACACCCCAGATATCATTCAGCTGAAGCAAACCATGAATGATTATGACATCAAGGCAGTTTTTCCCTCTATATTTCGCAAGCATTGTTATGTTTTTTCAAAGTGATTTCAGCCACCCATGGCTTTTCTTCAAACCAAATACACTATATAAGAAATAGATCTTATTTCATACAGTATTATTAAACAACACAGATTACAAATAAAAGACTAGCATAATGCACTTTTGTGTGTGTGTGTGTGTGTGTGTGTGTTCTCACATTGTCTCCGGCAGGCTCGTCCTCTGTGGCGGCCTGGATGGCGTAGGCCAGGAAGCAGAGGATGGCTCCGATCCACAGCAGGATGGAGAATCCTCCGAAGAGCTGTCGGCAGAATTTGACCCACTCCGGGGTGGTGGGGGGCGGGGTGAGAGCGTTGGGACCATCCCGAGCTAAGTACTCGGCCGCCCTGGCATTAGTCAGACCCTTCAGAACACAAGAGAGCGTGAGAAGAGATCTGACTGGAGAGCTCACCGCAAACACTCCTGCACTGCCACTAGAGGGCGACGACGGAGCTGTGTTTTAGGGGATTTGTTGAGATCACACAGTTCCTGCTCTAAAACATTAGCGCTTCAGATAAGCTCATTGAGGTGAAAGCAGTTTACTGTCAGAGGGATTGTAAACAAACATTTGCTGGTCTCTAAAGGTCAGCTTGAGGGTCAGTAATGGGTCTTACATATGACCCAATAATCATTATTTAAATGTTTAAATAGAACAGTTCACTGATGCTTTGGGCAGACTTTACTTCATTCAGTCATTAATTGTCATAGTTTCATATTCAAGATATAAAGCTTTTTAAGCTCATGTAACATGATACAGGAGAATATGGAGCACATAGTCGAGGAGGAAAAACACCTTATTTATATTCAGAGGTGCAAACTGAGCAAAATATGCAATTTGCTGCAAGCGCTGATATTTATATGACCAGTAAAGACCAAATTCTGGCAGCTTGTTGTGACGTAAATCACTAAGAAGTGTGTCAGTATCAGTGAACCGTATATCATACATAAAAGTCCATCTAAATATCAGCTGGCACTTTATATCATCTCCTAAAAATATGTCTTGGCTCTTTGATCAAAGCTCTGTACTTCACATATATGACCAAGTAAACGTAAATCAAGGACGAGCAAATAAACAAAAAGGCCTGACATTTCATTATTTATCTGCTACTCGCATTTGAATTATTATTATTCTTTTTATTTAATTATTTTTAGTAGATTGTGTATAACAGGTTTCTCAGCAAGTTTTGATCACACTTTGGCCTAACAATTTGAAGCATCAAATATGATAGGGTTAATACAAGCTATATATATATATATATATATATATATGACTAAAAGAGGAATTTTATGTGAATAAATAGTGTGAAAAAAACACAATATAGACAATTATAGAAACGGCATGACAATCGGAAGAATTAGTTCAATTTAAATTTAGCATGAGACCAAGAAAGACATCCTTAGTCCTTTAGTGCATCAGCATCCAGACACATCCGCAGTTATGAAGGAAATTGAATTTATTCAGGAGAAAGAACCAGGCAGACAGACAGGAAATTGCCTCTTTTCTGCATTCTCAAATGACAACCGGTGTTCAACTCCACTTCACTTTAATGTTTCTTTTCATAAGGTCCTTAAAAATATTACCTCATGATACTTTAATAGATACATTCTCAGAATTGTAACTTTATTCCATAAATAGTACTACTTTGATCTCTAAAATATTCTAGTAAAACGCCTTTTGTGAGGCTATTTTTAAAAACCTTTTTATTGTCATACTGTTTTGGATTTGAAGATTTATTTGCATGATGTACTTCAGTGCTGTCATATCAAACAGCTGGCTAGTTTACGTGGTTTGACTAGCTGAAATTGTTCAGCGCTGATGTAAGAATCTCACCTGTACGATGTCAGTGTTGTATTTTCGGCATACTTCTTCAATTGACATCTTATGCTCTGTCTGGGAGAAACAAGAGTTGCAATATAGAGTGCAACCTGTCACAAAGATTGAACCACAACCTTTCTACATTTAATTCAAGGCAAAGAAGTATTAGGAAATCAATACAGTATGGTGCACTTAAGTTCATTTATGAGGGACTAAACTTCTCATCCTAGGAAACACTGTGACTAAATAACCAAAGCAGCACGTGGAATATAAAATGATTCACTGATAATAAGTATTTAATCCATCATGCATTTGAAATTTCATTAAGATGTATGATATGTGTCTTACCAGCGGTACTTCCTTCTTCAGGTCATCCAGGTCTTTCCCTCCCTTTCCCTTTTTAGGAGATTCCTTCTCATCCTTGTCCTGCGTGGTTGCCACGCGGTAGCTGTCCGACCGTCCATACTGCAGGAAAAAAAGGTTAAAAAAAATTTTTCAACTACAAAATTAGACCTAAAATAAAGCGAGATGGCAATGGAACCCATTTGTTAACGTAATGTAAATGAAAAAAAAAAGCATACATGAAATACTAGAACGATTTCATAAAATAACACGTCTATCCCATGCATACAGTACATTTTTGGACATATGTCATGTCAAATATCCATTTTAGAACCCGTCAATACATGTCAATATTATAGAAGTAAGTACAGATCGGTTGCATATACAGTATGTTGTTTATATAAATAGAGTTGCACATATATAAATAAAATATATACTGTTCAAATGTGGTTGTTATATAATAATTTTAATGAATGAATGCAACTTTTACTTTCAGAAATTATATACATAAGGTTTTGTTTTTGTTTTAAATGTTCTGTGTATATTTATTATGTTTAAATAAATAAACACAGATACAAATATTTCGATGTATTTAAATGTTTATATTTATTTATATTATATTATAAATATATTTAATATATAAACATATTTTTTTAAATATATAAATGCATGTGTATTTATATATACATAATAAATATAAACAGCACACATACATATATTATGTAAACAAAAATGTTTATTTTGGATGCGATTAATCATCTGACAGCATTATTTTCAACACATAAGCCAGGCAGCATAAACTTAAAAAAAAGCTAGAGGTATAAATATATTCTAGAATATACCTACTATACATAAAGAATAAAAAGCATTGGCTGTATTTTGCACTCTTAAACAAAACTTTCACGCGTTTACGCTTCCTCATTAGCGTAGAATAAGTAGCGAATTTGGCGTGCTGTCTGGGGAGCGAGCCGGGAGCACGGCGGACTCCAAACCCTAGTGGTTTGTACCCTAGCAAGGGCAAGAGTTCGGCGTCCGGCTCGGTCTCCGTCTGCCTTCTGGAACATTTATAGTAGATAGGAAGGATGTGATTGGGTAAGTGTGACGAGGGAATTGATCAGATGATGTGATGCCAGCCGCGATTAATTCGCCAAGCGCTCAGCCCGGAATTATGTTATTGGCAAAACATTCACAAAAAAAAAGGTTTTTGAGGCACAAAGGCTAGCAGGACATTTCCCACAAATGACACAAACAGGTTCAGCTTCATAAACCAGAGGACTTTAAGAAAACGTGTCCGGGCTGAAACTACAATACTGACACGACACACAGATGGACTCATATTTAAGCATGGCTCAGCACCTTCTGCTGCTCTGTGAGACACACGGGGCAATGCTTTCCACGAGTCTGAGGATGAGAGGGGAAATGCCAGCCTGATAATGCTTCATCCACTATCCTGCTTAGCTTTGAAGCCGTGAAGCTTTAACAGGAACCCCATGCGGGATACGGGGGTGGTGCGAGCGCGGGGGGGCCTTGAGGGGGGTCTAGTGCGCTTCAATCCACATTAGGGCTTTTCATTGATGTAGCATCCCCTGATTTGCCATGTTTGCTTCTGTGACCTATTTTAGCTTGCATGCACAACCAGACGGAATTACTGTTATATCCACCATTACAGCTCACCAGCGTGCCCACTTGATCATGGGCAAATGCATCCAGAAATGATTCACATGTAAAAAGCTGGTTGATAATATTAAATATTATTTTCTAAAAAATGTAATTATTATAGGAAAAAATATGATTGCAGATTTCTTGAAAAGAAATTTGTGTTTATGTTAACATAAACACAAAATAGTTGTGTAGTCATAAATATTTTGTATTTTGTTGGCACATTTCATTTGTCATTAATGTTAATTATAAGGTTTTACTTTAAATTTACTTTAAAATTTTTCCTAGTCATTCAAAATGCTATTTGCAGTTTCTCTGTACTTGTGAAATTTGTCATTTCTGAGCAAAAACTGAATCCTACACCATTTTGTTTTTCAAAAGGGGATGTTCACTTTTATAGAATTTAAGTGAACTGATTGCAAAAATGATGATATCAAATTCTAAAAGTACCAAAGCAATAATGTAGTCCATTTGACTATCAATTTCCGAGTTAAAATTGTTTCTTAAAATGATAAATATTAAATTAAACTTCAAAAAAATGAAAACTATTAGATTACAAACAAATTAATACATTTATCAAATGATCGCCCAAAATATTAATTTACCCAATTGTAGCATGTGTTATTGTGTTATTTGATAAAAATTATGTCCATCATAGGGTTACCGCAGTCAGGAACTATTATTAAAACAAAACACGGGGGGAAAACCCATCCCAAAAAAGACTTTAAAAATATTTTAAGTAGCAATTTGTTTGGAATTACCATAAAAAAGACAACAGTGTTACTTGAAATAAATTCTAACTAAAATCAAAAAATATTTATTTAATCTAGTTTCCTTTTTCATTTAGTTAACTTTATGTACTTAAATAACTAAAACTAAAACAAATTAAAACTAACAAATTGTTTTTGTTTTTTTAATCAAAAAAATGAACAAAGACTATATTAAACGGATTCTGAAATAACTCTGCTGTGTTCGTGATTATGTTCAATAGGACAGCATTTCTTTTGTGTAATAAAAAAAAACTAAAAAAGAGCTTAAAAATAAATAATTAAACCAAAACACTACAAAACACACACACACACACACAAAAAGCATCCTTGTGGCCGTGTGTTGAAACAGTTTGACCATCTGTCAAGGGTTTTTCCTCTTTCTATCCTCTGGGTGAGACGGCAGAGCAGGATAAAGACTGTTTACTACAGTCTGGATTAACCTACTGAACAACCGTAATCCTGCTCCTGCTTTTCTCTTATTCATACATTCGATCGCTCAGATGCTTTGAAATACACTTTACTGTCTATTTCCTATATCTATTCATCTATATATCTTATTTGTTTATACTTTGCTGTCTAGTCCAATCATCCTGACACTGGTACACTGTGTTCTCACTGTACCGTCATCCATGAAACATCATCTCTTGGACTGTCTGCGGTTCTCTCTTCATCGCTCACACACACACACACACACGTGCATCACAGCCGTGACCCTGAGATCAGACGTGGCACACGAGCACATTCATGTCCGGGCCTATCGCCCGCAGGGACGTACTGTAGGATGTGTGGAGAACTCTAGCTGCTCCACTTTAATAAATCCAGTGGGTTTGTCTCAGGCCTGATTAAGATTACGTTCTCTTACAGAGACCTACGACTGAATCATAACAGGTTTCCGGATGAGAGCTTGACCATTATGTTATATTACAGAAGCAGTTCACTCAAAAATGAAAAATCTCTTTAATTCAATTTCCGATTTAAATGTTTCTATGCCATTTTTCCCCAGTGTTACATACATGAGGGCGACAGATCTCATTGTGTTATGTAAAATATGCAAATATTCAATTCTGACATTTCTGACAAGAACCAACAAACATTTGGTATATCATTGATATCAAAGCTTCTTTGAAACATCTGTGTGTCACACGCTCGTTTGTTCCTGCCCAAAATCTCCTTTTGTGTCTCACACAAGTAAACGGTACAGGGTTAGAACAACTTGAGGATGAGTATACGATTCGTTGCATGAATTCATCTCTGGCAGAGCTAATAACAAGAGCCAGTGGACATCAAAACATAAATCAAAAAATGGGCTCCAGATGAAACATGGCTGACATTGAGAGTACCTCTCATCTCTTTCTATCTTTCTCCAAGACTTCATGTAATGACCTTGAGGACATGGAAACACAAAATGTACAGTACACACAGTAAAGGATTACACCCTACAGAAGATAACTACTACAAGACGAAGCACACATAAATGTTGAGGATAAATGACTGACTAAACACAGCAGAAAAGCTCAATGGTGTATGCAATGAACTATAAAAAATAAATAAAAAAAAGATTATAATCTAAACGCATAATCATTTTAAAGTCAGCTCATTTCAGCACGCACCAGACTGTTGCAGTCGTGGTCACTGTGGTTTGCTAAATATACAGTATAGGAAAGCAACCTTGGCGTGGAACAAACTGATTAAAACCTGCTATTGACATTTGAGGGCCAATCAAATAGGTTTGCTGGGTGACCTTGAAGGTCTCACAGGATATGACATCATGTCGGTGTCTGGCAAACTGACTGATAAGCATGTCTGCTAGCTATGCTTCATATGACCCTGGGCTTCAACACAAAAATAAGGCCTGACTGTGAGCTTTAGTGGAAAGTACATACGCACACGCACACACACAAACATATCCAAAATCACTCAGTGAGAATGAGCTATTGAACGGCGTCCATTACACAACCATCTATTATAAGACTTTTCACCACCGGTCTGTTTCTCATTCACGGATACACGATTATCAGCCGTGCAACATGTAAAGTTATGCAAACAGATATTTAAACCTCATTGCTGCCACATTACGAACCTGATTTCACACTAGCAGACGACATTTCTGCTATTCTAAGCATCCTCATCACCTGCAGTGCCCTTGAAGCGCTCAGACAGGCTTGCCGCTTTGGCTGCATGTCCCAAGGGCATCGCAGAGTCACCCTCCAAGAAACATTAACGTCATACTAATTGCCGACAACCCCGAGCACCTGAGCCTCCTACAACTGCCTCACCGCTGTTCTAAAGGTGACAAGGTAACTGCCTGCTGTTCACCTTCCCTGCCCTGCACATCTTATTCCCTTACTGTCTCAGCCCATCCGTGACATCACATCAAAGCTTGGCTATAGTGGAATATTATCATAATGTAAAGCTTAACCTGCATACTATGAATAATTCTCTTAATTTCATAACATTTTATGAATTTCTGATATAAATGTAATTTACATTTTAATTATAACAATATGCTCTGCGTTAAAAAATTTGGTGTAGAATCAATTTTCACTCAGAAATTGCTAGGAAATTTCAGACACATTGAATTAAACTGAATTATATACTATATTATTATACTACTATACCGAACTAGAGACAATAATCAATATTTTTTGTTCATAATGATTATAAATACAAACAAGTAATATGAACAACTGTACATTATTATTAATACAGGTGTTCTATGTTTGGGAAAATGAATACTGTATACACTACATACTGTACTGTGCACTAAAAGTTTTTTGAGCTTGTGAAGATTTTTAGAGTGCATTTCACAAGTACTATTTGTTAAAAAACAATGCTATTTCATTGAGAAAATGCCATTTCAATATTCATATTTCAAACCTTCTTGTTTAATTTAACGTCTTTGGTCTACTTGTTTCTTTGTAATTTAAAAAATAATTACAATTACGTGATGTGAAGGCCAAGTATGGTAACACATACTCAGGATTACCCATACACTCACACACACACACACACACACACACACACAAACAG
>JAUCMU010000080.1:17909264-17924537 GCA_032275025.1 Enteromius treurensis | reverse complement strand
CACACACACACACACACACACACACACACACACACAAACAGCAGTGAGTATGAACACACACCTGGAGCAGTCACTGAAAGCAACTGGAAGCTCAGTTCACCGAAAACTTCCTTAAGGACCTAAAAATGGTTTGATGGCAGTGCTGTGGAATGAATGTTTTTTAACTGTACAATGCTTTTCACATCTTATTATAAATCCGTTCAACAAATGATGAAAGCAGAGATTTGTTGCTTTACTCAAAGGGACATCAGTCAACAGCTGTGGGTTTTGAAAGTGGAAGAGAGAATTGGGCTTTTACCTCCCCACCCCATTTCCTTCCTGTGCTGAAAATCGAACCCCAAACCTTTGGGTTACACACATCTGACCACAACCACAACTGTCCCAGATGCCTGCACAAGTTATTTGTAAAATTTACTGAGTGAAAGTAAACAACTCTCTCCAAGAAAATAAAAAAAAATAGATATCTTTTTTTTGTGTGTGTGTGTGTAGAAACTGTTATTCTATTCTAAACATAGTCTCCAAGAGACATTCACTTCATGCAAATTACCAACAACCCCAAGCACCTGAGCCTCCTAGAAATTACTCACCAAGCCTCTCTCACGGTGATACCAGGTAACACCCTCCTGTAACCCCATTATTCATTTTCTCATGCCTATTCTGCATCAGTCCATCTCAACCACCCTCTCAATCCCTATACCTTCATTTTGGATCTTGCCAATGCACGCAGCCTCTACCTATTGACTGATTGGCTCAAGACCAATCAATCAGCAGCGACGGCGCATTCGGCCCCGCCCTCCCGCCGATGCACAGACCAATCGCGATCCTTGTTAGGGAATTTCCACTCTCATTGATCAACCTCCACTTTGACGCAGTCACCGACCGCCGAGCCCGGTTACCCCTCCGGGCATCACGACCGATATCAGCATGTCAAAACGACACAGAGACCGAGACACAGAACCTCGCGTGCGATGGAAAAGGTATCGTTCGAAAGATAACTTTGCGTCACAACATCACCATCAAATTCCAGATCGAATGATTGATGTCTTTTCATGTCAGTGTTTGATTTCCAGCTCTGGTTATTGCAAGGTCGCAAAATAGCAAGCTAGTAGATGCTTGGTGTGACACACGAGTTCAGTCGCTCCAGTCGTGAATCAGCACACATCCACTTTGACGCAGATGTCTGCGCGTCTACCGACCAATTGGACTGGCTTTAGGATATAATTCTTATAAATATGATAGATGTTGGATAGTCGGCTATGAAACTACTGAAACGGGCCAGCACAGATGCAGTCATCCTATAACCATACACCACCCTCCCCCCATCTGTGGTTAACGCCTTTCATTTAGGAGACTGACAGAATTTCCCTCAGACTTTCCAGACTTGCAAACGATGTGTAAAAACGCACCTGGTTATTAAAATGTCGTTTTCCTTGTTAGTAAACGTCATTAAAAGTAAATAGTCAATTTCTAAATTGGTGAATTTCTAAAAGACAGTATAGCAAAAGGTAAGCTATAGTCAACAGTATTCTGAATTCACAAACAAGATGATCGCTTTATGGAAATGTCAGTTTTCTTGTGTCATGTTAAAAGCAGACATAATGCCGAGCTGCTAACCGCAAACGATCATTACTGCGGTCGCCAGCGTTATCTTCCCGACGCGCTGTCATGGCACGTTTGACGGAAACGAGCAGAGGCGCAAACATAAACCTTAAAATCATAAAGTGCTTCTGAATATATGTTATTACGATACGTATTTGAAACGTATTAGTTGTCAATGATCATTTTTGCGTTTAACTAAATGCGCCTTTTTGCATCGAATGAGTGCAGCGCCTATAAATTCCATTTCTAGCATCTATGGCAAACGACTTGGATTTTTTATTATGATGTGTATACCTAATATGCCAATATGCGCATGCTAATTCATCCGTTTTCTTCATTTGTTCCATTTAACTGCATCATGACGGATCGGACTGGGTGCAAAAACGAAGCATCCCATTTGACGCAACTGCCAAACGATCGAGCAGCGTCTATGATGTTAAACCCGCAGTCTAAGCGCTATACCTGATACACGTTTGCTTAACATTATTTACATACAATATTTTTAGCAGTAAGCAATACGTTAATTAAGAGATAAATGGATCTGTTTAATGCAACGTTTTGGCAAAAAGCAAACAGTCACGTTACCATCCAAATCTCACAACCCCGAATAATTCTGAAGGTGCATGGCATTCAAAACGTGCGAGCATTTAAAATAGATTCTTACCCCCATTTTGGAGCCGTCAGTCGCTGTGTCTTCAGTCAGTCAAACTGCGTTTGGTCTCAGTCAAAGCGGGAGAGAAGAAAAAATACGCTCTTGAACGGACAACGACGGGCGGCGTTTGAACGACCCTCTGTTTATAAATTAAATCAATATATTTTTGAAGATACCGTGCATGGTAATGTATTACAGGGGGTCTGCATGAAGAAAAAACTTAAAGAATGGCCCAAGCTGCATGGGTTTCTAAAAGCACATGTGGCAGCCTTTGATATAATGATAGAAGAGCATATGCAGCGCAGAGGATTATGAAGCGTCTCTGGCTCAGAATGAAGCCGATGAGATGAAGAGCCGACGCGCTCCTCTGCCTCTCTGTGTCCCTCCGCGAGCCGCGGCACGCACTTCTTATCCCTCCGCGAGCGGCAGTAGCCCCACATACGCCTGTAATGTACAGAAATGCCAGTGAGATAATGTTCCAGAAGAATCCGGTTACATTAAGAGAATTTCACAAATGTGCATCTCTATTAAATAATACCTGCAGACCCTTTTTTGATTGCCTATACCTGATACGAAGATGGAGTATTATGCTGAATCATGGCTGAACCCCTGGACAGGCTAATGGACATAATACTTAACAAACAACTAGTGCCCTTGTGCTATACAGTGCTGCTTTTGGCATGTACCATGGTATTATTTGAAATACTTCTTAAAGTGAAATGCCAAGGTAGAAGTTTGTGGAGTCTGTAAACTTCATGAGATGCTGCTGTGATACATTCAAAAATCAAGTTAATTTATAAGCATCTGTATGGTTCCATGAAGAACCTTTAACATCTATGGAATCTTTCTTTTCCACTAAAGGTGGATACATATTCTTTAGATTATTAAAATGGTTATTTTAAGAACTGTTCACTGAAAGCTTCATTGGGGAACCAAAACGGTTTGATGGCATTGCTGTGAAAACCTTTTGGAACCTTTATTTTTATAAATCGCTTCAACGAATGATCAAATGGATCTATTGTCTATGGCCAGTGTGCCAAAGCAGCCTATAAGCTCTGTAAAGCTTCTCAAACTTATTTTGATTCTCGTCACATGTTCAAGAAGATCTGCCAATTTAACGGCATTATCTGATCCCCGGAATGGACTGAATCGCACAGCTGCGTGGGTGTATTACAGACGAAACAGAGAGAAAACAACATTTCAGAAATATAATAATGGACCGAGAAGAGCAAATTTGATGGACTAAAGGTATTTTAGGTAGTTTTTGGAAGTAAATGTTTCTCGCTGTCTATTAGTCATAAAGACTGGATATTTGTGATTGTAAGGGCAAACAGATACAGCGATCAGGTATTTTGAAATGCAGCGAGAAAAAGCGAGTCAAACGCAGGGAATGAGAGAGTTATAAATGAGTCGTAGAGACAGAATGAGTCAGCCATCTAATCAAGAGTCTGGATAGAGAGAGAGAGGAAATAAACATAAAAGAGATGTATAGACGGAATAAAACGGATGAAACGAGCTCAGGGTGACAGGAGATTTCAAGCCTTTCACACCATGCAGGTGCTAAGAATAGATTAATGAGGCCTAAAACAATCAGGGTCACACCATTTATCTGAAAACCACATTTCCAGAATGGATCTGGAAAACTTTATTATAGCAGTATCATTTATTACAATCAATGATGTCAAATAATTTCTATTAGTATTTCTATTTATTCAAACAATTGCAAGTTTTCATGCAGATCTGAGAGAATTAGTCAGAACTGAGAGATATAACGGCGCAAAAAAAAAGTAAGAACTCTGTTTTATTTTAGGAAATAATCTTCCTCAGCAAACCTCACTATGTGGTCAAGGAAACCATTTTATAATTTTGGTTAAACTTACCTGATCTTACCTTTTAATTAATGTTTCTAAACAGATTTTCTAAAGAAAAAATAAGTAGTGCTAGTGGTAGTCGATCTGGATTTACATAAGATTAAACAAAAGATACTGTGCGGTTCATTACATTACTTTCCAACTGTGTTCTCAAGGCCACATGAATAAATCAATAAATCTTTTACAGTTCTTTTTAGCAACCCGAGCTTGTTTACGTCCCATTGACTCTGGGAAACAAACGGCATCCAAACCACACTATACTTCACCTCTTTTTCATTTCATCCTCTATCAGGTCCCCATAGCAACGGCTTACAAGTAACCTTGCCCCCTAATCAAGCTTGCTAGATATTGAGAAAATGATATGTAGAGATGCGGTCGGGGGGGCTGAAGGACATGTTTAATTAACCACTCCAAACCAAACTTCTAATTTAAGCAAATACTTCTGAATTTTGATTGCTGTAGATGTTTCAGGTAATGAGGCTAATCATTTGGTTAAACATGAAATTGCAATTAAAAACAGCCTCTGTTCATATAGTTTTGGTTGAAGTGCACTCATTAGGAATATAGGCTCACATTATTCTCCTTGTCCTAATTTTTTCATTTGCCGCTCTGAAACCCTGCAGCTAATGGTACATTATTTATTTATACAATAGATGAATGCTTTATCGATCCCTGGGATGAAATGTAATGTGAAATGTGGTATTTACTCTATAAGAGATTTAGTTGGAGGTTGACACACTGACCTATCATAAACCACAGTGTTCTTTATACTCACTCAACTAACATGAGTCATTGCTACATCTATTTTTGTCTCTGTCTACATGTGCATTCAAAAAAGGCACATTTTTATTACATCGATACCTATATTGCAGTGTTTTTATTACACTGCTTGAGGTACGTGTTGTGGCTATTCAGGATTCAAATATTTGGGGAGTGTCGCTAAAGGTTAAAGCTCTATCATGTCAGAAATATTCCATAAACCAACCTAAATTTGCCAGATAGTGTTAATAAGAGAAAAAGCAATATAAAAATGCATTTGCTGATGGAGCTGTGCTATTTTAACTTCATTTTAAGTTCATACCAGAGCTCTGCATCACCCAAGTGCAACGCCACAACGCATGAGCTACAGAGCAAACCTACTGAATTAGAAAAAAAAAGTGAAAAAAAAATTCAGATGTGCAGGATGTTTTGAAGCCATAATATAATATTCTTCAAGTCATTTTGTGAAAATTAGCCTTTTATTAATTAAAAATCTGAACCTGTAAAGTAATTGTTGTTGTTGTTTTAGTGTCTCTAGTGTTCGTTTCAAGTGGAAACTGCAGTGAAGAGTTCATACAGACACGTTTTGCAGCAAAGTAGAAGCACATATTTCGAATGAGCCTATGTTAGAAAGACTTTTTTAGGATAAACAGGAAGAGTGGCGCTCTCGCTGGAAGCGATGGAGTCCATCCCTCTGTTTACTTTGTGGATTTTGAGTCGTTTGGTCCGCGGTGGTCCACAGCCCTCTTACAGCTTATTGTTAAACAAACATTGCGCCTCTGCCGTAGACCGAAGCGACCCTTTCTCCGCTATGTTTGTTTTGGAGCGACGAAAAAACGTGACGTCGCTCGTCCTGTTCCGTGCTCCAGCACGCTTAGCGCTCACACTACATGCGAACCGAACAGTGCTCTGGCACACCTCTTCCAAGCGGGCCAGATACGGCTAAACGTACCGTGCCCGGGCACGTTTCGGAGCACTCACACTAGTCAAATGAACCGCGCTTTGGTGGTCAAACGCACTCGGGCACGATTCAAACTGCCTAGTGTGAGTACTCCCTTAGTCACAACATTTATTTCTGTTAGAGCTGCATTCATTTTTTTTATCACTCCTAGGTCTCAACTTTTTCAAACGGAAGGCTGCATATCTTGGCTGCTACGTTATCAAACGTCACACTCAATTGGAAGGTAGCCTCTGTAGGATGCAGCCTTCTGTTACTTGCAACCTTACGGTTGGATGGTTAAGCATACGCCCAGGCTGTCAAACTGACGTCATCAGAGAAAGAATGCCATTCCATTATGGAACTTTGCACTTTAAAGATTACCAAGACTGAAGCAATGCGAGCTAATAAAGTCAATTTTGAATTCATGTGGATTTCAAGGTCAGGGCTCTGGGGTGCATTACATGAAAATGATTCCTCATGCTCACTGAACCACGAGTTCACAATTTCACCCTAATGAATCTGGATGTTCATCCTGGAATAGAAACATGATTTACACCACAATTGTTTCTGCAGATTGCAATATGTTTTGTGTGGTGAGAACATATTTTGACACCAAATCATCAGTTTTCCTATTGCATATTGGGCATGTGTCGGGTTCTAAAGCAAAACCAACTTCTGGTGTAAGTACACAAACAGGGCAGCTCCTAAATAACTCATAAAGCTTTCTGAAGACCAATTTCATGGTGGCTACAAGAAACTGGAGCTGAAGCTAAGTGCTTAATGGATCCCATGCTAGAACATTAGGGCCTATGCCTGCTCATCCACATGTTAGGTAAAAGTTTTTGGGGCATTTGAAATATTTATTGATGTTTTAGTACACAACAGAATATTTCAAGCACCATGGAAAGAATGGAAATGACGAAGCACCATTTTCGACAGCTCAAGACAGCAATAGCTCTCTGGTGCTAATCAATCAGCTTGGGTGTGGTGACTGTGACTTGAAACAGCAAATTAGTCATGTAATACGTGTTTTGCAGAGCCCTGAACCACCACCACCCTCCACACGTGTAAGACTGAAGAGGTAGGCATTTGCTAATGTCATGTAATTCAAGAAAATTGGTCACATTTTGTCATTAAAGTCAGCATGAAGTAGATGTTGCAATCACCCTTGTTTTCATTATAGGGGCATATATCCCGGTGAAATGGCTTCTCAAATGAGAAAAAACATGGGTGGCATTTGATTTTGTCTATCAGAAATTGACTGGATCATTTGATCGCTATTGCTTGCTATTACCGTGATGTCATGTGAGTGACGATTTGCTGGAGGGAAGAGGTTATTGTCTTGCCCTTGTACTGGTGATCACGTAATCAGAGAAGAAATGTCACTGGCAAGGGGAGGAAAGTTATTTGGATTAAAGATTGTGAGGGCACATGAAATAAAATAATGGATAAATCATTCATAATAAAACATATTCCACTAAAACATACATCCCCACATACGTTCATTAACCTTATTTAAGCATAAACATCAAACTGACCCTTAAGAAGGAACATTTTGGTTCTTTTAATGAATTAAATGAACATATAGTTCAATGTGCATTATCTCTTTATCTTTCGATTATGATTTAATAAACATTTAGGTTTCAAGTCACTCATTTAAATGCATTATGAATATGATTTTTTTTATTTTTTTTATGATAGATGGTTTTCTATCATCTACATTACCTTTAAATGTATCCCTCAGACAAACCTTTTGTGAATTTTCAAGATTTCATCACAACATTTAATAAACATTATGTTCCTTAGCGTTCTCATTAGGATCATTGACTGGTGTTATTAAAGATTTTACTATTCCCACTGCAGTAAAACCCACCCACCCCCACACCTGCTGTTCCATAACCCACCATTGAGGGCTGAGAGCTGAGTTTGTATGACCAGAGCAGAATTTAACCACATGCATCTGACCAAACGTCTTAAGATGTCTGAATATTCGTACCGACAAGACTCATTAAGCATTCATGTACGTTTATGCATCCAGAGAGACATCTGTTGTGCTTCCCCATGCTATTATTAATGCTGTAACTATTCCACAAGTGTAAGATTTTCACACTTCCTCTGACATGAACATGACTAGGTTGCTAATTTTTTTCATTCTCTCTTTTTCTGGAGCCCCTAATCTGCCTTCAAGCTGTTTTTTTTTGTTTTGTTTGGTTTACCCTCCTCTTCTCTTTCTTGCTAAGCACCTCTTCTCGCTCTCCTTCCTCCCCTTCACTCATTTCGTCTGGAACGCTTCCTGTACAGCAACTGAAAAAAAAGCATTAACACAGATTATTTGCATGTTCTCTTTTTGCAAGTTGACAAATGATGCACAGAAGATCATCTCAGACAAACAAGCCACGCAGGAGGATAGTAGTGTTTTGCATAATAGATGCAGAGGAAAATGTCATTGGAAAAAAAAAACAGTTTCAGAAGGTTGGACTGCACATCTAGCCATATTCTGACGGCATTTTTGAAATGTCAAAAAACTCAGCAATCATACATGAAGACCTAATTTGCATGTAATTCAGGAAATCCAAAACGAATGCAAGTGCATTTATGTTCAGCCAGGATAGATTCATGTATGTGGGAATGTTAAATTGAATCTGGATATTGGATTTGTATGCCAAAATGCTGTACAGTATGTATATTTATATGCTGTACGTATGTGTGTGTGTTTAGTAGTTGCCAAAGTCTCCTCTTTCTCAGACCATCTCTGACTCCCTCCTTCATTATTACTCTGGGTTTGCTACACTGATATATCTAGCACAAAATGTGTAAGCTTAAGTTTCTCCTTAAAAAAACACAGATTCTGTGCAAGCGCTTGAAGCAGTGTTTCCCCTTATTTTATTTCAAACTGTTATTGTGAAACATAGACCTTATTCCTGAGCAGATCTTTTTAATTCACATAAGAAATCATACAACTTATCTTAATCTATCTATCTTTCACCATACATCTGCCTACGATACAATCAGGTCACAATAATGCTCAGTCCTCCTCTTGATCAATACTGTAGTCTGCTTGTGGATGCAAAATCTTTATAACCTTGTCTTGTCCTTTAACTGTTTAACATATGCTGAAATCTCTCGAAAACAGATATTTCTATGCGTTATGATGCATGTAATGCAGCATTTGTTGTTAAAGAAGAAACGCAGCATGCTCTTTCAATCACTCCTGATCGTTTCAGGTTCGGGTTTGATTATTTTCATGAAAAATCGAAATGGTTGCTCTGTGAAGGACTAAGGATCCAACATGGCTGGCATTCTAAATTGCTCTTGTCTCTTTAAGCCCAAGCCGGGGACTCAGCCAATCAGAGAGGAGATGCTGTGAACGTCCTTGCCGACGACCTTGATGAAAAGGGAACAGGATAACCGAAAACGAGGCTTTAAGAAAGGCAGTGATGAATGGTTTTCAGCAGAGAGGAAAAGGAAGAGGCAAAAGGTGAGATTGATGGCAGCATGATGTTCAGGAAACGCACCGATCCTCCAACGGACAGCAACTGTGCTCGGCATCCCCCATCCTCCCCTCCACATCCCTCCATCGCACCTCCTCCCCCTCACACTCACTACATCCATGTGCGTAAATGTTTCATAATCTCTGCATTTGTAGCTGAGAGCTTGAGGCCGGAAAAGGGAAAAAAACACATCATTGAGCACACTACGTCTCTCCCTCCTTTTATCTCTTCCTCTCTCTCGCCTCCACTCCCTGTTTAACACATGGATGGGTTTGACAGGTGGTCTTCCGGAGCAATGACACATTATTACTGGCAAGTTCAGGTAGGACAAACACACAAAAGAGTGCACAGGGGATAGTCTGCATTATACGCCACCTCATTTAACAGCAAATGCGTATTGTGGAAAGCAAAGATTGAAGCAGACTTCAACATATTTCCCCTGAAGTCATAAAAAGCTGCACTTGCTCATACTTAGGGAAAACATATACCTGCAAAAACAATATAGCAATTGCAAGCATTGCAATCCTAAAGAACATACACATTTTATGTTCTTTTGTTGCAGTGACTACAACAAACTACAGGGGGCGTAAGAGATACCTTCAAAATGTCTTTAAAAAAAAAAACCACCTAAACCTAATGTCTTGTTATGTAGCTGGCTTATATAATTTGCTCAGCAAATCTCCATTATGACAGAAAGAGAAAACTACAGATTTCATGCATGCATGCAAGTCCAGTGTTGGATATTGGTTGTAGACGAATGAAACTAGTGAGAGTGTTGAAGTATGTTTTGGAAGAGCTGAGATTTCCAAATGTCAAGACTAAAAAGTACCCACACGTGCAACACCCAAAGTGACACATACTGCAACAAGGTTGAAAACCACTCTGAAATCATCAGTTTAGCATTTAACTGCATTTATCCATCCGACATACTGGCTTTTAAGAAATGCAGCTGCAAATGAAAGGGGGAAGAGTCTAGCTAAGAAGCCTATCTTCTGTCATTGCAGGAGGTCAGTCAATCAGGCCACCACAAGTAACAGCAGTGATGCTGAAGCTCCCATCATTATAAACCAATCAACATCTTCCCACAAATAACAAAAGCCTCTAATTACACCCTTACAGTCTTTCACACCCCACTGGGTCCTAGTGCTCTGTTTTAAAAAAATCCCATCTAAAATGGTTCCATGCCAGGGATCATGCTAACAAAGAGAACAACCGCAATCAGTTTCATCAAGCAGAAAATGGATTCACAAAATCTTCCCACACCATTAGTGAAGGATGCTTCAAAGCATTTGAACTTTTGATGAAAGCCAAACTATTATATTAAGTTAGGGGATTTATAGTTTCGCTGATGTGAGCATCCATATCCAGTTTCCTCAGGTTTCATGTTGTTAAAGTATGCTTCTGTGTTTGCTGTACACAAGTATAGTGTAAGCAGCACGAGTCGTGATGTCTGAATTGCGAACAAATGCCTCTTATGGACCGGATCCTTTCAGGATAAGACAGCATCTTATCAAGGATAAAAAACTACTAACTGGAACCGTAGTGTACTAACTCCCAATAGGGAAGTTCACAACATGACTATAACAATAGTAACACAGAGGAAAGATATCAGCGAAATCACTTTCAGAGCAATTTTCAACTGATAACAGATTCAAACATTAGCAGCGTGTGTATTACCATTCAAACTGCACAAACTGAAACTGCAAATTGAAAATAAACCTAATGGAAACAAGTCAATATCTGAGATTCAATTACAGATTTGAGCAAAACTTAATACAATTATTTACTGTGTTTCCATTAATTGATTTTATGTGACTAAAACATACTTTTATCCAAGCAATAATGGCAAGAAATGCCCCTTTTGTGGCCATATATACTGTGTTTCTTGGAGGTTATGATCATGAGACTTATGTATGCCAGATGACCAGTAAACATGAAATAATTAAATTGCAGTTTTAATTTAAATTGATTTTTGAATTAACTAAAAAACACCTCATGTAAAAATTTTTGTAAGGGTCATGGAAACCTGGCTAATTCCTCAAAAACTCCCATATATTGCAAAAACATTTTCATGTTCGCATTTTCAGACAACTTAAAAATTTTCAATTATTTCATACTAAGTATAGTTCAAATCTATTTACATATTAACTGACAGATACCTACCTAACTCGATACCTGCTGATATAAAACATTTTGATTAAACTTTATTTGGAGTATTACTTGTGCACAATGCATATTCCTTATTAATAAGCCTAAAATGCGTGTTTATGTCACTTTTAATGAGGATTGTGTAATATTGCCCTTTAAATGCAAAATATTTAAAGTGTACCCAAAGTATACTTGCAATAGTTCCACTTTTTTTTTTTAATTTTTGAAGCATCCTAGCACTTTTCTCTCACGTCTGCTGTCAGTGGAAACCAGAAGCAGTCCCGCTGGATGATGTAAAACAAATTGTGTTGTGTCATTAGTGACGAGTTTGGAGAGAGAACAAAACAAAATGCCAGTCATGAATTAGAAGCACAAACCAAGGATTTGTAAAGAAATGTAGGAGGATTTCAATATAAGCCAAGAAAAAATGATGTCTATTTACAAATTTCGGGAGAACCACGTACAAATTATTAATCACGGCTGACACCTCGTTCCCCAATCAGGGTACAGGACGGACGCAGAGCTCAGTCCAACACTCGCCACCAAGGGGTTAAAATCCCTAGAGCTTGGAGTCTGCCGAGCTCTCAGCTCTCTCGCCGGACAGCACGCCAAACACAATAATTCTTTTCGTTTATTAATGAGGAAGTGCGAACTCGTGAAACTGTTTTTCCTTTGCTAAAGTAAGGAAACATTGTTTCCCAGAGGCGCACTCACTGGGACTGCTTCTGGTTCCACAGTCACCAGATGTGAGAGAAAAGTGCTTATTAAGTTTGAAATATGGATATTTATCATACAAAGCCATTTGAGAGACATCTTATTACGAATACGTGCACGTTTTTTCACATCTAGTGAAGTGTAATGGCAAGTTTTATTATAACTCATTTAAATTTGTTTGAAAGAAGAAAGTCACATACTGTACAACTAGGATGCTTCAAAGGTAAGTAAAAGACAGGATGATTTTCATTTTTTTTCTAAGTATACCAGATTAGTATACTAAAAATACAATTGCATGGCATTTTATTATGTACATAAATATGAAAATGTATTAGTAGTATACTAAGCATGAAATGTAATTCAAATACGTTTAAGTATATTTATTTTGCACTAGGGAATATATGGCCAAACTGTAGTTGGTTTTTTTTGCATTTACAGGTCACCTAACATACATAAAAGTCACATGATCATGCAAGAAACACTTCAACCATTATGTTAATTACAAAGGCCTTTCCTTGGAAAACCCTTATTTACACTGCACACATCTGTGGTGCATCAACCACTCTTGTCAATGCTTGTGTTTATATCAGCTCCGCTGTGGCACATTTCAGAAGCCCCCTGAAGTAGCTCTCCATGCTGCTTCGCTACAGATACACTCATACGCCACTTTCAGAGAGAAAAAGAATATTACATTTTAGTTGTATAACATCACTAAATGGCATCATTGATAAATAAATTATCACAAAAGCTTTTAGGAAATTGTGCTTTTAAGAGTGCAAGCAAACTACAGTATGTGATTTCAATAAACAGAATGTTATTTTATACTAGCATGAATGCTTTATAGTTATATTGCTAGGCCAGTTTTCCTGTTCTTTGTGTGAAAACTCATCCGTGAGTAAGTAATCTACATCAGACTCGATCAGCCAGTAAATGTTCAAAAACAGGGTTTGGTTCGCAGTTGACTATAAAGTTTGTGTGAATGATATCCTTTAAAAACTAATGTTATTGTTTATCGTTTAGCAGTTGTTACCATAAAGCAAAATCAACATTTTTGGTATTATAATATATTTTCTTTCATAGTTTTATTATACAAAATATATTATTTACATGACACACATACACTCAGGATCTAACTAAACTAAAATCACTATACCGTGTCTTCATCACAGCAAAGATTGATAGATTTTTCATCAAATGAAAGTATGAAGCTCTGAGCTCAATGAACTGGAGTGCAGAATCACCATCTTATCGAGCGATTCTGGAACTTGTCAAAAAAATCATGTCTCGCCACATAGCAACACCCTGACACTAGTTGAAACACAGCTCACATTTACATCCAAAATCCTCACACATCTTTGCCCTCTAATGCACCACTGTGTTCTTCTTGGCAACCCTGCTTCATTTATCTTCTCGCTCCCATCTTCAGCATTATGAATGAAGCTTGCAGAGGGAGGGTGTGTGCATGTGCAAAGAAAAGACTAGATAAATGCGTAATGGGGGGGTGGCTGGGGTGATGTTGTGAGAGATGGTTTAATTTTAGCAAACGCGAAGTTCCCCCACCACTTGTACATCAGATCTATAAATAACCAGGTTCCTGGATGGCTCACTCTGTCCAGTCTACTCCCACGCATACACACACACACACATGTTGGTTTTTGTGATTTATGGGGACTCTAGACGTAATGGTGTTTATACTGTACAGACTGTATGTGTTATTGCCCTACACTGACCCTACACCTAAACCTACCCCTTACAGGAAACTACAGGCATTTTTGGATTTTCAAAAAAGCACCATTTAGTATGTTTTCTAATGCTTTTGAATTACGGAGACATTGAAAATGTCACCTTCATATTGTAATACCTATGTCATTAACCAAATTTGTGCATAAACATGCACACACATACACACACACACACGGCCTCCGGAGTCACAGAATCCAGCGAGGGACGGATGGAGAGGGGACCAAAGGGAGGGGGAGGAGAGAAGGTTGCTAGGAGACCACTGGCAGGCAGGTCACGTGACTGGAGATGACTGGCACTGGTAAAGAATGCAGTCTCACGACACAACACACACACCCATCACAGCTTTATATGGTATAATTTCACAAAAAAGAAGTATATATGTCCTGTTTGACATGATCAATGTGTGTTGATCATAATGTGTAAAGTTTTGTGTCACTTTGCACCAGCTCGATCAGACACATATAAACAAGGATAGCAATAAAACTATTTGGCCAACACAGTGTGAATAATGAAAACACTAATCAACGCACATACACAAATACATCAGTGTTAAAACAATTCATTTTGCTCCACATTAGAGTAAAGCCAAAGGGATATTGTGCAACACAGAGCATGACTGAATCGCTGTTGATTAAATGGTTGCACTGTTTATAGACGTGTAAACCATCACAAAGCTTCAGCTTGTCTGTGTTTTAAGGTCATATCAGGAGCGATGACTTTAGCAGTTCATTAAACCATGCAACTGGACTGAATGTGGGTTGCATTATGTCATCTAAAAGTGACACAACCTAACAACTGCACATCTTCTGTGAACTTGATTTGACTAACTGCTGTTTTAGTGATATGCATTAGTATTATTTGAGACCTTGATTATAAATTTGCCATTAGGTCATCGGATTTGTAAAAAGCAATTAAAAGGAAAGCTACAGTAGGGTCCAAAAGTCACATCACATTGAAAATCTGGGATTCGGCATACTGGAAATTGATCAGCTTCTCTTTTCACTTGTTATAATGTATTGCTATATATATATATATATATATATATATATATATATTTAATGTTAATTAAATTAATTTGGGTCTCAAAATGTTTTTTTTTAAATTAAATTAATTTGGTATTAAATTAATTGTGGTATTGCTATTGTACTGTATGTAAAATAAATTTTTGAAATTATATATGTACGTACATCTATCTATCTATCTATCTATCTATCTATCTATCTATCTATCTATATATATTATGGGTGGGCAAAGATTAATTTTTTTAATCTAGATGAATCTAGATTAAAATGGCTCATTTAAATTCTGCCAAAGGCTTTCAGAATATGTGTGCTACCTAAATAGTGACTAAAAGTA
>JAUCMU010000080.1:17852231-17906890 GCA_032275025.1 Enteromius treurensis | reverse complement strand
ACAGTGTAATTCGGCTATACATCCGCGCTAAAGGTGAAAGTCACCATAGCTTGTAGTATAGACTCCAACCCAACTTTAAGAATAGATTAACCGCGATATTTTTTTTTATCGCGCGATAAGAGTAGCGCGTTAACGCCGATAACGGCCCACCACTAGATATAATATTCTAGTACTTAGTATGTCCTACAGAACTTTAAGTACTACTCTGACCCTGCTTGGCACTGAATGTACAAGTCCATGACAAATTTCACATCTGTGCTGTTTAACTTCTGGAGGATAATGTGCTCTTTAAAGGGGAGTGTTGCTCAGCTTGTCTCTACAGCTGCTCAAGAGCACTAAGATTGAGTGAAATACATGTCCACTGAAGGATTTTCACCTTGGGAAAATTAATATTTCATTATAACGCTGAAGAAAATGTTCAAAAATGCAGGAAATGAAGGAAGGGTCTCTTCTGGTTCAAGTTTTTGTATTCCATCACACAATAGTGTGTGAGCTGAAGACAGCGTTGAGAAAACATAATTCCTTCACACCTTCAGCACTCCAGCGCTTCTCACTGCACTCCTACTCCAGCAACACCAGAACATTTTGGATCCAAAATGTTTGACTTGGTCTCCTAAAACCGGCGGGAATGGATTCCCAGAAGTCTCTGTTTTGTAAATATGGGCCTTGGAAGAGGTTAAATGAGTTAGATGAGTTTGCTTTGGCTACAGTAGGCAATTCTAGTGTTGACAACAAGCATGCATCTCACTGCTGTAGTCTGCGTCATACTCTGCAAGATAAAGTGTCATGACTTTCATAGCTTTTGATGGATATAAGACACTTGCAGGTTACCTTTCCTGCCCTTTTTCTAGCAAAAATCCTCTAAATGAAAACTTAAAGTGAAGACCTGATTAGTTCAGGAGCCTTGTCACATGTCCATTGAATGTCAGTGTTACTTCTGCTATATTTTCACACTTAAAACAATTTGGTATTGCTCTTATACCATTGTGTTCTTTTATGCGTTGAAATAATTAGTCTGATGTTATATAACACTTTTAATTGTCAGGAAATTACTTGTATTTAAAGGGTTAGTTCACACAAAAAGGAAAATTCTGTCATTAATTACTCACCCTCATGTTGTTCCAAACCCGTAAAACCTTTATCTTTGAAACACAAATTCAAATATTTTCATGAGATCAGAGAGCGTGTCTTTAATGTCACACAGTCCTCTACTGTTCGTATCTAAATATATGCTAAAACATGATCTTTAATACTCAGATCGAATTGGACACTTATTGGAAATGCATAACAGTTTAAAAAAAAAAGAGAAAAATATTGTCCTGACATCTACTGAGAAGGAAAACTTTAACTGAATACCCTTGCTGTAAAGCATGTTGTGATAGCAATGCCAAGATCATGGGTTTCAGTTCCCAGGGAGTGCATGAACAAGTCAGCCAAATATATTGAAATGGATTGTAGGGCAGCTGAAGCATTTTTGGATGAAAACAGATGATATATGTCAGATACAGATATATAAATAAGATTAAAGACATTTGGCGAGGTGTTGTGGGGAAAATTTCTGTGACTGATGTCTTTTTTGTTGTAAGATGTGGTATGAATGTAACGTAAAACTGACAGCCTCACTTGCGTGGTTTGATCTTAAAAACCACTGAAACCTGTTTTTTTTTCCCTCTCCGGTTGTGATGGCTTCATCTTTTCATGTAGAACTTCCTGAAAATCCGGTGTCAAATTGGAGGCATTACGTGAGATTAAAAACAATACTTTTTTTCCCCAAATATGTTTTAACACCCACTCAGCATGAAAACATAATATTATAGTGCACTCCAATACAAAAGAGTACTGTGGTAGTACCATGGTTGTGAGATGCTATCAGGCGGTGCATAAAAAAAAAAGAAGATATAGGCTAGGTTAATACCACTATCATTTTTAGTGATAAAAAACACACATGCATAAAAAGAGAAGAAACGTTTGGTGTTTAGAGGTCTGTGAAATCTCTACATGCTCACTTTCTCCCGTCACCCCATTTTTATCTGTTTATCTTTTTGTAAACACCGCAACTCATATTGGATCAGATTTACAAAAAAAAAAAAAAAAAATTCACTATCACCACAAACTGTGTTTTTTTCTATCTCAGTAGTTGTTCGACCACAGGTTGTTTATACCTCTGTTTCTGTGGTTTGTACAACTCAGAATCCAGGACTGATTGACGTGTTTGCGGCACATGATGAGCGCAAAAACACTATAGGGTGAAAATTGTAGGTTCTTTGTATAACAAAGTGGTTGATAAAATGTTTCACAACGATGACACCTGTCATTTTCATTTATTCTTGTGAAGAATTCAGTTTATCGTACTAAATTGTGGTGGTTATGTATATGTTATGTAAGATCTCTGCTCCATTGCATCATATTTTCTTCCATTTTCTGTCTTCCTGCAAACAGACAACCGCGTAACACCGTGTAGATGAAACAAACAACACATCAGCTTTTTTAAATCATAAAGCTGTTGTTTTTTTGTTTGTTTTATTATAATACTGAACATTTTATTATTCTGTCTTTGTTCTATTTTTTGTAATATTTTAAACCTGTTTTTTTATACAGCTTAGAATTCCCAATATAAACAATATGTATCACATATTCATAAAGTTTAAGGGTTTGTTTAATGACAAGAACAAGTCTTTAAATAGGCAACAGTAATACTTAGAGCTTAATGAAATCTCAGTCATTATCGGTCATTTAAACATATCACATTTTATATTGCTTAAGTATGGGTTACAATGACTGTTTGTTTATGTAATATGTATTTTGAAATAAGTCTCTGCTATTCTGAAATAATTCCTTTGCTGGGGAAAGAAGGTGAGACACAAAATCAACCTTTAAAAACATTTTATTTAATAGATTTTATTAGATTTTTACACAAATATTCGAGGTTAAATATAATATATTGCTTTCAGAAAATAATTTGTGTGAGATTTGAACAGATTTAGCAATGTTAATATTCTAATACTTTTGCACGTATAAGAAGCATTTTTAATTCTGGCCATAACATGTTTTTTTATATAATTTAGATGCAACATGAGTTTCTGTGGTAATGGACAGGATGTCACGGGTGCCGTCGAAGTATGTTGTTTTCTTTTGTTTTAAGAGTATTGTACATGGAGTGCTTCTTTATTTTCGTTCTTGATCTTTTATCCAAAGTGTTATGCAAATGAGGACTCTACAATCACAAGCAGTTCGTCGTAAGAACCATCAATATGTGTTGTAAGTATTAGCTGGATTAGTGCATAAGCTATAGCAGAAGTGAAATGCAGAATAAAAAGAGAAAATGTGTTATTATTGATGAAATGATTAGCAAAATGAGTTCATGAATGCTTATAACTTAAGCTCTTATTCAGATGCTGATACTTCACAGTAGCTTGCTTGAGTAGATTTAAAATGCTGCGGCACTTACAATCCTAATGTCAGATAACACTGCATTAACATTGTGTACACTTTAAGAAATCTACTAAAAACATCAAAGCTATAAAGATGTTTATCTTTGTTACTTATGACAACTGTTGTGTTAACCAATGCTAATACACTCCAAGAAATAAAGGTACAAAAGCTGTCGCTGGGGAGGTACCTTTTCAAAAGGTACACTTTTGTACCCATTAAGTTCAAATATACACTTTAAGTACTTTTAAAGTACCAGAATGGACCCTTTAGGTACAAATATGTACCTTTTGAAAAGGTCCCACCCCAGTGACAGCTTTTGTAACATATATGTGACATATTTTTGTTAGGGCATATATATATATAGCCTATTTGGAAAGTGTTACATAGATGCTAATGTAACTCTAATGGTAATTCGATGACACTTTTCCACTGTAAGTAGCTGTAAAAAGCTTGTTTTGGTTTATTTTGGGTGTTACTGGTCAAGTTACAAAGTGCTTTGGATGTAGGTTTCTACCCACGCATATGCACACACATGCACACACATAACACCTACCTAAGACCCCTCAAACACCCTGACTTTGTGGTTTTGCAATTCGAGGCTGTTTTCTTGTTTTGCTTGAGTGTCAATCCCTCCCCCTTCCCTTCAGCGAGACAACTGACCTTTACCAGATAAGCGTGTTACGCGTCACATCGGCCCACCTCACACTTTGAGTTCCTGTTCTGATACAGCATCAAAAGCTTGAGTTTTTGAAATGCTGTTCTCACTTGAATTAGCTTGCATAGTAACTGTAAGATTTTAAACTGTTCACAAAAACAACCCCAGCTGTGGGCATGACTTGCTGGGCAGTCGTTAGTGTTTATTTTCCCTTCATATTTGTGCATAATGAAAGAAACATGTTTACATGATGTGCATTAGGATGCCATCACACTTGTATTACAAATAAATCTGCAGATCGCCGCACCTTAAAGAAATAGTTCACTTAAAAATGAAAATGTCCTCCCTCTCAGGTCTGCTAAGCGGTAGGTGACCAGATTTGGAGAAATTAGCCTTGCGTCACTTGTTTAGCAGTGGATCCACTGCAGTGAATGGGTGCAGTCAGTACAACAGCTGATACAAAACGTCACAAGAATCCACAAGTAATCAATCCAGCGAAGAGAAAAATTTTGATTAACACATTTATACGATAATTTAACTTAAAACTGTTGCTTCTCGCTAAAATACAAGTCTGAATCAGGGCAGAAATATGATGAGATCAAGCCCTGTTTATTAGTCGAAACAGTTCTAAACAAATATGTTGGTGCATTTCTAGATGAGAGGACAACAGGGGATTTCTCTGCAGTATATAGTGTCATTCTGGATTATAGCTGTGTATTGTGGCTTTTATTTATTTATTTGTTCGTTTATTTTTGCAGAATCCACTTGAAACCTTGTTTGTAAAAATGTTCAAACATAATTTCCTTGTGTTATTCTAATACCGGTCAAATTCACTTCAGCAGAGCCCTTTTCTCGGTGCATGTGGATTCTTGCATGCATGCATGCATGTGTTTGTTTATATGCATGTTTATGTGTATGTGTGTGTGTAGACTGTGGGTAAAAAAAGCTTGTATGAAACAGGATGTGGTCCTCATCAAACTTTTGTGCTCTGAGCACTGCTCAGGCACCGTGTTGAGCCCAGCTTGGGGCCCAGGTGGCTAATATTTTCTCTCAACAGAATCCAAGAAATTCTGTCTTTCCAGGCCTTCCCAGTAACTTGTAACAATCTATGCTTGCTCTAAAGTTCAGCATCAGACTGTTACACAACTGTGTACTCAAAGACAGAATAATAAAACATATATAAATGATAAAAAAGAACACTAAAACATGCACCAATGTCTTAAGCTTGTCCTATTTCTCTGTTGACACTTTGGCCTTTTGATTTAATATTCTATGCTTTTTAAAACTTGTCAGCGGACTCTGTTGTTACTCAGTCATATAATGAGAGAAGAGGAAGAAAATGCAATTGTCAAGAGAGAGAGAGATAGAGAGAGAGAGATCGGATGAGTAACAGAAAGGAAGAGATCCTCCTGACAGATGGAGGTAGAAGGGGAGGGGCAGAGAGAGAGAGAGAGAGAGAGAGAGAGAGAGCAAGAGCGGTAAAGGGAAGAGGATGAAGGGTTGGGGGGTCAGGTAGACAGAGAGACGACCTCAGCATCCATGGTGCCTGCGCAGACAGCTGAAAGTGAAAGGTAAGTCTAATACTTCCAATATTACATAGCTGCTGGGCTGAGTAATGGTGTATCTGATGTGTCTGATAAAAAATTACGTAATGTCGTGCACACTGACCCTAAAATGTGCTTGAACACTTAAGCCACTGTAAAAAAATGAGTGCTGTGCATGTCAAACCAAGCAGTGTTTTTGAAGCAATTTGTTAGGTTTTAAAAGATAAATCAACATTGGAGACTCGATGTGTTGTGACATTTGGTAGTTCTACATCATTCTGGGGTTCTTCATCTGCTAAAAATCACCCTGGTGCTTAAAAGTAATAGCTAAATGACTCAAGACGCGAGTAGAAAGGTAGTTCAAAGAAATTTTCTAGCTTAATTTATTCCGAAATGTCACTTTTAGCCAGATATTTTGTTGTCTAATGCAACAACCTACACTTTAGGGTCCAGAGAGTTTCCTGTCACCGTGTGGGTTGATTATAAGTCGTCAGTCATAAGCAGATAAATGAGTGGAGAATACTTATTAAAAGCTAGGAAATGCTGAAGCGCTTCGTGAAAACCAAGAGTGTGAACCATATGTTTGCATCAATCACTCAGATTAGAAGTTGAGGTTCAAGATGGTGTGTCAAATAAAGCGTATTCGAATTACTCATCGCTCTCTTTTAAAGCGCTAAAGTAAAACCGCACCGTCAGTTTTTGCTGTAGAGTGTCCTGTCACTGTTTGATATCTCTCATCACTTTGGCCGTTGGTGAACATGTACGCCTTTTTACAAGAAGTCACCTTACGGTTAGGCTGAGGGTTTCTGTTGCTGTCTGTGGGTGTCGTTTTGTAGTGTTAGTGGAAATTGACCACCCACTCACAAAGAGGGGTGCACTGCTGACAATGGCCCACTCAGCAAAAGAGCCAAAGGTAGCTTGCGTCATATACGCGCATCTTAAACTCATCTAAAGTTCATGTCAAGAATTTTGCAATGGAATTCAATATGCGTGCTCTGCAGTTTACCGTTTTCTTTGGGCAACATCCTGTCAGGTAAAAAAGCCACAGCGATGCCATTTAAAAGTGAAAGTTAGAATTTTAAAAATTAAAGCTCCCCTGGCTGACTGACTGCCTAATTGCATTATTGTGCAAAACTGCAACGTAAATTATGTACAAACATTAAGAATCACTTGAAGGGAAATATAACTCTATAATTTACCTACCCTCATGTTGTTCTAAACATTTTTTAAATCTTTTTGTCATTTTAGACATTGTTCAAAGCAATTTCTTCCTCATAAGCAACGCACCGACATAGAGCATCGTTACTCATCGGGCGTCCCAAGTTTGAGTCCCAGCTTGCAGACCTTTCCTGATCCTTCTCTCTTCAATTCCTGACTTATAATAAAGCACCCAAGACCCCCAAAATTCTTTAAAAAAACATTGTATTGTATAGGTTTGGAACAGAATGAGACTATGGAAGTCTGTTTAATCCAGGAAATGTAAAAAAAAAAAAAAAAAAAAAGATTATTAAAAAGGTAATTGTGACATTTTATCTCACAATTCTGACTTCACAATTATGAATTTAGATTTCGCAATCAGTTTTTTTTTTTTTTTTTGGTTTTCTAACAAACTTTTAGAATTGCTAGACTTGCAATGGACCTTTTCACAAGACTGTGATGACACGTTTAACGGTCATCAGTATTGTAAATCCTTAAATGTTTTTTTTTTTTTAATTTATATATTTTTGAAAATTGTATGCAAATTTGACATTGTTCTCTCTTTTGGCTGCCGTTATCAGTCTCTCTCTATTGTTTTCTTTTTATTGAAAGTCATCAAAAACAATAATGTGAAGTTTTTCTTTTGCTATTTGAGCAAATGGGAATGCAAAAAATATATTTTTTGAAAAAAGTGAAAGAAAAACATTCCCTGCTTTTCAAGTTAACCCAAGTATGACGACTTGCGCTGACCCCAAAACGTGAAAAGGGTTCATTCTAAGAAGAAAGATTCTAAAAAGTTGATATTAAAATGTGAGACATAATCTCAGAAGTCAGAATTGAGGGAGTAATCTGTAAATTACAGTAAACTGTAAAAAAAAAATATTCAGATTGCGATAAACAAATTGTACTAATTTTCAAATTGTTCCTAATTTTAAAAAACCCAGAACTGCCAGGATTGCCTTAAGAATAGGCTTTCAGATGAGGGAGAGTAAACAATGACAGAATTTACATTAAACTAACATTAAAGGTTAAAAGTTGATCCAAAAATGTAAAAAAAATCAAGATCTTTCCTTACTTAGCAAGTTAATGGCTACCGCCAGCCGTTTAGTTACCAGCATTCTTCAAAATATCTCATTAAATAATATGTTCATTAGTAAAGAACAGGTTTGGACAGGTTTTTCATACAGGTTATGCCTTTAAACTTAAATGTAAGGCTAGTTCATGCAAAGAACGAAAAACTACAATAAGACAACTAGACTACTAACAGTCGTTAGACATTGGCTTAAAAGAGTGCGCTATACTTGCTTAGATTGGACTGTTTTACCATCCCAGTTCAATGTCACTAACTTAGTCCTCCTTCCCAGGAGCAATATGGTCTATTCTGTGCATTTCTATATGTGTCACTTTCAGCCACAAGTAAAAACCAGCCACATTTGCGGTCACACTCTTAGTCATATCTCCATAGCGACAGCTTGTGACCTCATAGCTACTATAACAGATCTGCTCATTACCGTACTAGATATGACCGTAAAAATTGGTACTTACACAATAGATAAGGACAACCACGATCATGCTGCATTGAAACCAGGTGTTAACCTCATACGCTCTTGTAAACAAAGGCTCCAAAGGGGATTTTCACAGTGAGTGATGCCATAAAAGCACCATTTGATCTCCGAAAGAATCTTTCACTGAACAGCTCATAAAAGAGCAATTTAATCATCTAAAGAACTTTTTCACAGTAAAAAATATTTTGTGCAGTCTAAAGCCGAATGAAAAAAGGTATCATCTTAAGAATGTAACGCCATGTTCACACAGCAACACAGCAGCAGAATATAGCTGTCAGTCCTTAATATTCAAACACAATTTAGTTATCTTCCTCATTCTGTAACCGAACCGGACTGGACAAGTTGTTCATTACATAATACAGTGTGTTGTGTGTTTTCATGTGTGTAACTTACATTACACACATTAGAAGTGTGTCATCTGAAACTTTTAAATTCAGTAAGTTTTTTCTCCACCTGAGAGTATACTGTCAGTTTTGCTTTTTGTGCACAGAGTATAAGGAATACACACAGACCGTATTAAAGGCTTGGATTACATAAATGATTTTCAAAATCTGAACAGATTTTTGTATGGATCAAACACTTTCTCATACTCTGAGTCGTACTTAATCATACTCTGTAAATAGTGAAAAGGGAAAACTGGGCATCACACATGTTCTGATCACAACAAAATCACGCGGAAATGTGCACCTTGTTGCCATAAGAAGCAACAAATGTGTTCTAAAATCATCTGAAAATTATATAAAATAATGTCTGATAATCTCTGACTGAATGGAATTAAAGTGCGAAGTTAATAAAATCAGCCTGTCACCCAATTTTCTTTGGAATCTGACAGCTTTAAGGCTGGAATACACTACACAACTTTTAAAATCAGATTTTAAAAACAGTAGGCATCATACTATAAGTCCTTACACAATCTAACATCTGTTTAAATTGAACTGGAAATTAGGTGCTGGGCGTCCGGCCAGAGGAGAACTGGACCCAACTAAGCCAGGTTCTCCCAAGGTTTTTTCCCCATTCTCTCATGGATGGGGTTTTGGTTCCTTGCCGCTGTCGCTTCTGGCTTGCTTAGTTGGGGACACCTGATTTCTAGTGATTATCGTCGTCTTGACTACAGAAACCGTTTCTGCATTTGATAAATAAAGTTTAATCTGGTCATTATACATTACCATTACTCTATTTTCCAACTTGATAATGTTCAGTGCTTTGCTACAAGCTGTATTGTTAAAAGGACTAGATTAATAAAAGTGACTTGATTTGACTTGAAATGAAGGGTATCCAGGCAGAGCCAGGGTAGAGAGTGGGACAGATTCCTAGAGGCCAGGCAGGTTGAAAAAAATAAATAAATAAATAACAAAAAAAAAACAGGACAGGAGTGCTAGACTGGCAAGACTAGAAAAAAAAAACAAAACAAAAAAAACAAGACGCCTCAGAAATTTCGGCACTTAATGTCAAAACAAGACAGACAGAACCTCCATACACTGGATAACGGACACAAGACAGAAAACACAAGGGCTGAATAAAGAAGAAAATTAGTGCCAAACAGGGTGCAGGTGACGGGAAAATTAGCTAACAGGGATAACAAGAGGGGCAGAGTGGACACCACAATGACAGGGAAGGACATGTCAGCCTGCAGGGCACCTGTTGGCATTAAAGGAAGATCTGAAGACAGGTTTAACCCTGGATACATGAAAAACAGGGTGCACCCGACCAAGAGAGGGAGACAACTTAAGCCGTACCATAACCAGATTGAGGACCTTGGTGATCTTGTATGGACCAATGAAGCTAGGTGCTAACTTTCAAGAGGCAGGTCCTTGGTAGAAAGCCATCTCTTCTGACCACAGATATAATGGGGTGCTGGAGGCCTGGGCCAAGGCCTTTCTAGCCTTTTTCCAGACATGTCGACATCTCAGGACAAAGGCTAGGTCAGACGGTACCGCAGCATCATGTTCCTGAGAGGGAAACAAGGGAGGTAGATAGCCAACAGAACATTCGAATGGTGACAAACCTGTGAATACCACTGGTAGAGTATTGTAGGCATACTCAATTCAAGAGAGCTGTTGACTCTAGAAGGCAGGATTGGGGGCGCCAGGCAGCGGAGAGCTCACTCGAGATCCTGATTGGCTTGCTTACACTGTCCATTAGCCTGGGGAAGAAAACAGATTTGTAGAGGCCCCGATCTGTCAACAGAATTCTTGCCAGAATCGGGGGACAAACTGGGGACCCCTATCAGAAACCACAATGACGGGAAGACCATGGATCCGGAAGATGTGGTCAATTACCAGTTGAGTTCTCCTTGGCAGAGAGGAGTTTGGGCAAGGGGAAAAAATGAACTGTCTTTAAGAAGCAATCCACTACCGTGAGAATGACGGTGAAACCTCTTTCTAGGGGTACCTCTCTCTGGGGGTAAGCCAGAGACAAAATATAAGGCTAAGTATGACCAGGGGCGAGAGAGAATAGGAAAGGGCTTGGGTAGACCAACGGGGGGAAGATTGGAAACATTGCTCTGGGCACAAATCGCGCAAGCCAATACAAACTGCCTGACGTCCTCCACCAAAATCGCTGATGAATGGCAGCCAGTGACCAACTGACTCCTGGATTGCAGGCAACCCTAGACTCATGACCCCACTCAAGGCCCCCGGCCAGAGACTGCTCTCCTGGGCACTCGAACTGACGGGACAGAGCATCGAACTTGACATTTTTAGGCCGCAAACTCATTCTTTTGGCCTAACAGATATATTCTAAACTTTTATGATCCGTCCAGACCAAGAAGGGCTGCGCTGACCCCTCCAACCAGTGAGGAGGATCGATTCTACTCTAGCAGGTGTCATACGAGTCTGCATCGTGGTCCAACCTAACCGCCAGCAGCTCCTGGTTGACAATGTTGAAATTACGCTTAGCTGGGTTGAGGCGATGAAATAAAAAAAAAAGAAGCACCTTGCCTTGTGGGAACACTGGGACAACACTATGCCTTTCCCACATCAGAGGCATCCACCTCAACAATGACTTGCCGTTCAGGATCTGGAATGGAGATAACAGGGGCAGAGATTAACTGGGACTTCAAATTATCAAAGGCTGCCTGTGCCCAAGCACTCCAGGTGAATGATACCTTGATGGAGGTGACCGCTGTTAAGGGTGCAGCTACCTGGCCAAAGATCCATCCTTCTTCTTAACAAAGGAGAACCCAGGGCCAGCAGGGGACGACGAGTGGCGAATGAGACTGGCTTTGAGGGATTCTTGAATGTATGACACGTTGAGGGATTCTTGAATGTATTTTATTCACTCTTGTTCAGGACCTGAATGGGAAAAGAGTGCCTGGGAGGCAGTGGCGATTTCTTTAAGACTGCAAGGGAAGCTCAGCTTCCCCTATAATGTCATAAAATTAATGGTCAAATTATGTACTATTGTATTAACATTTTCTTGACTAAAAATGCGTTAGAAAACGTTCATCTCAAAGACGAGTTGGTTCAGAATCAGTTAGATATAGCAGGTCGGCTGACTTGATTTTCTTCTCATACATTCCCGTAGAGTCACAGTGCATTTCCCCGTTGAAGCCCAGTGTCCATTGACTTCAATGCGGCTGCTTTGAACGTTTTTTTTTCAGTGCTTTGAAACTTGACGGTCATTGGATAAATGCTGCGATTATGTCCCGCCCACGGACGCTCAGCGTCTCTGGGGGTGAATGAGGAGAGGGCTGGCCTGGACTCTGAGCTTCTGCGTGATGATTGGAGCGTCTGTCGAAAGATTGCATCTCCTTTTGACTGACAGCGTTTTTTTACTATAAGGAATCGCTGAAGCTATTCGCGCTCAGTCCCATCGCCGATTTCTCAAGTTCAGTCGAAATAAAAACTGCTGCAACCTATTTCTTTATATTTGCATGGTGAAATTGCTTGATTTTCATCATACATTTCACACAATTATACACCACATTCCTTGTTTCACTTATAAATAAATAGACAATTTTATGATGTAGGCCGAAAATGAGCTTCCCCTATTTGACAGACCAGTAGCCGCCACTGGCTCAAGGTACCCCTTTTCAGTCACTTTTTAATGTGAAGGGTGCTCCATTGTTTAAAATAGGAAATCCTTAGTGTCAATATGCCGGCACAATATTTTTTAAAAATATTAAATATTCGTTTTTTTTCTAATACATGTTTATATAAATTATTTAAAATTTTTGAATTCATGGCATAATTTGGTTTTAGTCTAAGACCCTGGGCCCTTTAGTACTAAATATTTTTTTTTTTCATATATTAAGTACAAAACTGCACAAAAATAGAGCCGCACTTTTTCACTTGGGTATTAGTCTGAGCATTAATAAGGTTTGGTCACAGCACCGCCTACTGGAACAACGCTGTTCTTCATTATCAGTATACTTCAAGGGTTCATCAACTGCTGTTGTTTTAGAAGATTTTCTATGAAGTTCTCTGAGGTCCACTTATAGAAGAGGAAGGAAGACTCTCTTCAGAAAATGTCATTTTCATTTCATCCTGCATATAAGGCAGCATTTGTAAGCTCAGAACTGCTTTGTCAACAGCTGTTGTCTACAAAGAATGAGTCTGCATTTTTAATTAAAAATTTAATTCTCAGTGCTTTTGCCTGCCATGGACAAAACTAGAGACTGAGCCCCAACACAAGTCTGACCAATGCATATCCTTCAGAATTTGAAATCAGCATGACAATCACTCTGGACAAACTGCCAGAACACAACTGAGTGTGTAAAGGACAGAAATCTGAGATTCTCAGTGAGACACTGAAAAAGAGAAACACAAACACTTTATCAAGCACTATGTATATCTGAACGAGAGCATATGAAATAAATCAGCTCACAGTTTCATTGACTCTCACCTCAGACTGAGATCCAGCTCTTGGGTGACTCTCCTCTCTTTATTTCATTAGATTAGATCATATTTGCCAGCCTGCCATCAGCCTTTTTTGATTACCAGAGCAATCGTGTAGTGACTATTTTCACCAACAGAGGGAGCTTGACTAGTTCAATATGAAGAGAAGCTGATGCATTTCCTGCTGTTCTTTTTTGGCAAGTGATGGAGGGAGAGCAGGACATTCACTCCCCCAACAATCCTTGCCCGTACTACTTAAATACACTAAAATATTACCGTATCTGGTAACACTTTATAATAACTGCACACCATGAATCATTAGCATTATTAAATACTCAATTCATCCTTTAATAACTATTGTTCCAACTTCAATATGCATTATTAAGCAGTTTACAAGTGCAGCTATAAATGCCTTGTTCTTGAGCGCATATATATATATATATATATATATATATATATTTAATAATTGTATTTTCATATTTTATTAATGATCAGTTTATCATTTCTAAATGATTCTTATTTACAAACCAGTCATTTAGGAGTTGTCAGTGTTTAAGATCATTTAGAAAGTCCAAGTAAATGATTAATAAGTTATTGCAATGAACATTAATAAAACACACTATTCGTTCCTAACCCTATGTAATGAAATTGCATCATTTAATTACAAAATAATTGTAATCAATTGTAATGTTTCACAAGCTTAGGACATATGTTTGTTCAAAAACATTTATTTTATTTCCTATTTGTGTTTATGTATGTTTTGCGAAAAGCCAGAAGTCACAGGTTCGCCAAATCTGGGGGACCATTTATAAAATCCTGAATCCTAAATGCAGAAAGCACACACTTGGAACTATTTGCTTGCTTGTTGGGTAAGGGGCATTAATTCACATTTGTCCTCTTTTACCTTGTATCCTGAAAAGGGCCCATACACATTATCGGATTTAATAATGGAACAACAGATGAAAAGTAACACATTATCTGCATAGTCACAAGTACTTCGTTCCAGTGTGGACTATGACAGTATGATACAATTTAAGTACTTACTAACAATTGGTGCAAGTCTGGACAATCTGGAAAAATCAGACAGAAGAGGTTTCTCTATTGCATTGCACTGCAAGTGCTGAAATAACAGTCACGGTCACATAAAAAAGACAAAATAGCTAAATTCATTTAATAGAAAATGTTAACAAATTAAAACAAAAAGGGGCTTGATACTTAACAATCATATCAGTGTGTTATATTACCTAATTTAAAACATCACTAACATATTGCATTCATGTAAGCAGAGGCCTATTCATACCAAGAATGATAACTACAGTATAATGACTATATTGACATCCATACTAGTAGATGATAATGTTCTGTTTACTATAAGTGCGCACTAAAGAGATCAATTAGAGTTATTATTAAAATTGTATAGTTGCAGTTATTGTGCTTGGTGTGAATAGGCCTTAACTGCAGTTCTAAAATTGTTAAATGTTAAAACGGCCTTGGTGAAACAAATGCCATAGATTAAATTTCAGTTCACTGGGATACAGAACCTGAAAGAGACATCTATTTAAACGTATGGCACACAAGAACAGTGTGGATATATTCCACGTCAGATACATTATCAAATCATGTGCAAAGGGGAAATGCCACTGGGTTATATTTCATTAGTTTAGCTGCAAGTCTGTTAGTGTTAACATTACCCATCATTTGAATAAAAATATACATATACTTTGGTACAACAAACAGGTTGCCTTCCCAATCAAATATACCTTTAGTGTACTATATACATATTTCAATAAAAGTTTAAATACTATTTGGACTAATAAAAGTTTAAAGACTTAGTTTGTGGTAAGTTAAACCTGAATCGCTTGCTGTACATCGGTGCTGCTCTAGTAACATAAGGCAGTCTTACTGTTTTCATTTCAACACATTCCCTTTAAAACCACACTTTCATACAAAATGTCAGTCATGTATTTTAACCTGCAAATCTGCAACGTCATTAAGAAAAAACATGATACAAGCACCAAACCTCCCAAAGGCTGATTACCTGCTGAAATGATTAAGTCACAAGCTACTTCTTTCAAAATGCTTTAAAAAGTAGTTATGTTGAAGGAAGCGCTCACTCAAAAAATGAAAATTCTGTTATCATGGATAATGAAAAAGAGCTGGGTAAAGTTTATTCATAATGTCTGGCTTTAGTATAAGAGCGAGCAAATGATGACAGAATTGTCACTTTTTGGGTGAACTATCCAAATGTAATCTTTCTAGAAATGCTTTGAAATGTATATTGCTTTAGGAACGATTCTCCTAAGTGCATGTCTTTTATCTGGGTCCATCATGTAAAGTTTGTTGGGGTCCACAGTTCATCCCCAAAATTCATTGACAGGAAAACATATATGCTGGTTGATTAGACACTGGAATAAAAATAAACAAACAAACAAACAAATACAGATGACATATAGACTGACTTTAGTCAGAAGAATGTGGTCCATAAATGTCTTTGTGGTCCATGTAAATAAAGATCAATAGGGGTTCCCACTTTTGTGTTGTAGAGTTAATCTCTGTTTTCCATCTGAATTATAAGGCAGAAGAAACCATGCTGCCTATTTGTAGATCTCTACCCTCCTGTTTTTGGGCCATCAAAAAATAAACATCCATGAGAATCTTTAATCCAGCATAGCATCTAGCTGATCGGCCAGGTCATCAAACATGTTCCCGATGTCGTCCAGAATGTTCCCTGCAGACTTGACTACGTGAGGAACGCTAAAAGAGACACAACAGGTTTAATTAGGAGTGATAAATTAGTGACAATTTAAAAACATGACAATTAAAGGAAAAGTTCTGAAAATTCCTCAATAAGAAGAAAATATTTTTTTGTCGATTTATTTCTCGAAAGCTGGTGGAACGTGTCTCTCACCCCACATTGTTGTTCTCCAGAGTTAGTTTTCTCTCCACAGCCTTTAGTGCTTCCTCCAGGGTTGAGCTGGTCTTCTCCAACCTCTGATGCTTCAGTGTTGACCTTTGATCCCCTTCCATCAGAGCCTGGAGGCTTGCTGATCTCACACCCTGCCCTGTGATCTCTGGCGAGGGGGAGTATGGGACAGGAGACTGAGGTGCTGCAAAGGCAACACTCTGTACAACACTCAATTTCACGCTGGAGCTGACAGCTGCAGACAGAACAAGAATTTTAGATGAATGCAAAAGTATGAAAAAAATGGAATAAATCCACTGCATATACTGTAACATACTAGCAAAATATTGCTACCAATTGATTTACTGCAATACATGCAATCTACCAAAGCATAGAATGTGTTAATCAGATTTGTCTGAGACCAAAAAATTAAGATCAGCGCCAGGATGCATGAAAGTCCTTAAGTAATTTTGACCTGGGAGTATCCATGAGAACTTTCTTGACAGTCACCCTTAAGCCTGGCTCACACTACAGGACTTTCAGCCTGATTTAGCCCCAATTTTCCTCTCCCGGGAATCGGAGCAAAAATGTTGTCAAGCACCTTGTTCGGTCCCAATGTTCGGTGTGGATTATCTGGTAATGTGAGGTGTTCACCGATGGAACTCTGCACCTCCCAATCTGTTTGCGCACAAATGACTCTGACGTCAATCGAACCTTGGTGCGCACCAAACGTGCTACTTTGAAAGCGCCCCAAAGGTTCCCTTAATCTTATAACTTAGGGATTTCGCTTAAGGACTTTCATTCAGCTGGGCACTGAAATACATTGCATCAAACCTGAATAAAAAACAAACTAACTTTATTAATAGGCTGTGTATTTGTAGGCTGTACCTGTTACAAAAGCAGGATCTGGTTTGGAGGCATGCCGTGTTGAATTCAGGGGACTGGGAGGTTTGGGAGCAAGAGGCGGAGGTGCTTTCACTGGTTTGGCAGTAAGCTCCACACATGGCAGGCTCATATCTGTTTCACTGATGCGGAGTTTCACCATGTCCTGAGTCTCTAAAACCAATGTGCCATCTGGGCTGCCTTCAGACGCTGTGTTTGACTGCTCTTTCTCTTTGGGCTTCTGCCGTCTCTTTACTGTGTCTGACTCTTTGAGGTTGAACTCTAGAACTTCAGGGGTTTTGGCCGGTTTGGCCTTCTCTGGCGACTCAGGAGTAGTCTCCGCCTTGAGAGGCCCGCCAACTTTGGGCCTCTGTTTGATAGTGAGGTTGCCTTCCTCCGCAAAGGGTATGCACTCACTGGAGCTGTTCTGAGGCGAGGATGAGCTCGCCAGGCCTGAATCCTTCGTCCCATCTTCCTCCTCCGAATCGGACTTTGTCGCTCTATCAGTATCTGCTTTGGCGGATACCGGGGTGGACTCTGTCTGACTCAGCGGTCTGTGTCTGCACCCTTCATTGGTACTGGAAACAGCAGTAGGGGTTTCCTGAAGGAGCTCCACCGGAGGCGCAGGTAGGACTGTGTCTAACGCAGCTGCGATGCTCTTTACGGTCCCAGGCCTGCCATTCTCAACTCCTCCAGAAGGTGATGCTGGAGTGTCAGAGACAGTTTCAACACTAGTGCTGCTGCTGCTGACGGAGCTAAGGCGTTTAGGAGGTGGAGGAGGAGGCCCTTTACGTCGGGCCCTGATGGCGAAAGAGTGGCTTCGGCCGACAGACTGCTCAGTTGTGGACTGAAGACGTGCCAGCTGGCCACGAGTAGGCTTGCGGCTCAGTGTGGCATAGGAAGGCATGGCCATTCTGGCCAGCTGAGCTGCTTCATCATCATCATCTTCATCTGGTTCACCGTCTGACAAAGCATACCGGGACAGGCTCTGTGTGCGCTTCTTGGTCACGCTCTGAGAGTGCCGGTCAAGCGTGGCACTGTTATATTGTGAACGTGTATAATTGAGGGTTTTATGAACAGGAGAGCCTTGTGGAGAAGGAGCAGAGCTCAGTTTGGGTTTGGCAGGCACCACGGGGTATTTAAAGCCTGCGGATGCACTGAACGGCAGCTGCTGCGGTAGTTGAGGACGTAGGACCTGGTCACGGCCTTCTGGAATGTTGCGCTCTTTAGCAGGACTGCTGTCCGGGCTCGTTAAGCTCTCTCGGGAGCGGCTATAAGGGGTCGCAGCCGAAGTGGAGGAGGGGGTGCTGGGGGGCTCCTGAGAGCGTCCGGAGCCTCGAGAGCGTGTATCAATGCTCTCCTGACTGGAGGACATACCTACCGCGTTTTTGATAGCCAGTCCGTCCTGACAGCCACTGTAGTGGGAGGACATGGCGCTCTGTAGCTCAGTACTCAGCTCACTGTCCTGGAAAGTCATCATCTTGGGCGTGTGGGGCGAGGGGATGTCGCCACTCTCAGGAGGTGGCTCGATAGTGACCAGATCGAGGGCTGCGGGGGTTTTGCGCCGCAGTGTGCCCTGCCCTGATTCTGCCTGTAGAAGAGCCTTATGAATATCGCATAACTTCTTCACCGCAAGCATCATTTTCTTCTGATGGCCTGTCGGAGACAAACACATACACTGACTTAACACTTACTGTACATGTCACACAATAATTTAACAAAACGGGATATACAGAAAATGTACATCATGTCCTAATGTTGCATGTCCCTGCACAATTTCAGGTATATTTGATGTCATATGGGCATTTGGATTTTAGATTTATCTGAGGGCAAGACTACCCAGAATCATTTCAGAGGAATAAAAACTTAGTATCTGGCCTCACAATAACAAGAACACAAAAAATTCTTCATAGCTTTTCTTTGAGTTATTGTAACCCTATAACTACAACCACCACAGTGTACTTTACTTCAGTGTTTTATTTAAACTCACCGAGTTTGGTGATGCCAATCTCCTGCAAGTCCTCCCATGTGAGATCTCGGACAATGTTTATCGAGTCATAGCCATTCTCTGAGAGTTTCTTATGATACTGTGGCAGACCTATGGTGCTCAGCCACTCCCCAAGATCCTGCTAGGAGATGAGTTTTTAGTTGTGAGAGAACTGAACACAACACACGTATATGGATACTATAGTGTATAGTGACTTACTGGTATGTACTCTGGGAGCCATTCAGGAATACTGAGGTTGCAGATCTCAAGAGAAATCTTCTTACGGTGGCCTGGTTTAGTTACACCAATAGCTGTGAGATCCTGAAAAGTGGTATAATACTTCATCAACATTAACTTTATCTGCAGCAACAAGAATGAGTGGCACTTCTTTAAGCAACCAAACACTGACGCTCTGAATGTACCTCTGGCGTCATTCTGCTGATGGTAGGTACATCATAGCCAGCGTTGAGGAAATTAGCAGTATACTGCTCCAACTGAAACTCACTAAGCCACTGATAGATGGCCTCAGCATCCTGACAATGATAAAACATATGAAGACATAAGACGTGACAGGTCAAACAGATTTGGCTTCACTGTATGTAGTATGTTTTCTTTTTGTTTATTATCATATTATATATTTTATGTAATCTCATTTTTGAACTTAATTAACAGTTTTATGTTCTAATTTATTACTATTATACTTGTATACTAATGGTATAATGGTGTGGTATAATTATATAATCAACATTTTGATGTCAGTATTTTCATAAAGTTGTAATACAATGTACAACAAAAATACAATTAATTTGCCATATCAAAATATGACCAGGTCTATCTATGTCTTAACTATAATAGCGTTTTCTGACCTTGCCCTCCAGCAGCTGATGAGGACGCACAAACTGTTGAGAGAAACCCTGCTCTCCTGGCCTCTGTGTGGGCAGTACTGGTCTGCGAGGGACTCCTTTAAAACAACACCACACAAACTCATGCTAATGCGTGCACCAAGATTCACCTGAAAGCATTTTAAATGTCTTTGAAATAGCTAGTGTTTTGCTAGTTTTTCAGTTGATGTATGAAGTCTGTTATAACTCAAGTTCACACAGGTGTCCTATCAAAGGAACTTGGTTCACATTTTTTATCTAAGGGCCTGTCCACACGGATCCGGCGTTTTAGGTGACTGGGACCCGGTTTCAAAAAATAGCGGTTTCAAAGTGGATAAATCTGAAAATGATACCCTTGCGGTTTCGTGTATACAGCCAATCCGTATATTTTGTCGAACGATGATGTCATCAAATCACGTGTCGGCTGCGTCACTCGCCAACTTCGTCTTCTTCTTCTTGGTTTGTATACAGCGCGCAAGGTTATGCGCATGCTCAAAGTCTTCTTCTCCATTTATAGTGTATCTCTATGGCAGAACTACAGTGCCCCATACTGGTTTGGCATATATACTACATCGTTTTCAGTGGTTTCGTGTTTAAGCGATTTTTTTTAGAACAAGAAAAAAAAAAGAATAGATAGGGAACGCACCGGCTTTGTGTGGATGGAGTCTAAAGCACACACTGACCACTAGAACATTGACACATAAAGTGTGATTTTCTCCTTTTGCAATTTTGAACTGCATATCTACGTCCAAGTGAGGTCGTAGTTGGACGTCGAGATACTGTACCGGATATGGTCCTGGACCGACCAACGCAATATAGACATGATCTGCACGTCTATCCGACGTCCAATGTTTAGTGGGTTATTTTGTTTTGAGAAGATCCTGTAAAGTTGAATCATTTATTTTATTATAAAATACATTTAAATGAATATTATATTCTTTCATTACAGTTCTTTAAAAAAAAAAATCAGCAGGTCACACTTACGCCGGTTTCACTTTTCAAGCGTCAGCAGGGCGTGAGCAGTGCGTATTTTTTTCGGCGCCCATGTTAATGGATGAGTGCTTTCACACAGCACTAGGGCTACCCCTAAATAGTCGACTAAACGTTAGTTGATATGAAGAGGGCTTGGTCGAATACATTTTCATTAGTCGGTTAGTTGCACAAAAAAAATAAAAAATTTTCACATCAAAAATTACGCAATCAGGGGCTGACATCTAAGCAACGAGCGATCAACGCGATCTTGTGCCTCGCGGTATACCAAAGCGCACTTTTGGGAGAGGTGTCTGGCTGATGCTAATAATTATGTCAGGAAAAAAAATCCACAGTGTCGGATCTGGCAGAAAGTTTATCTACAGAAGCTCATCATGACAGCATTAGCCCTTCAGAGGACGGTGAGCCCGAACCGAAAAAAAGGAAAAGCAGGCCGACGTATCCATGCTGATGGCCATTGATGAGGAGGAGCATGCAGAAGAGAAGGATGAACTAAAATGTAATTGGCAGATAAAACAAAGGTTGATTTGGGACCATTGGCATGGTGGCAAAAAAATAAACATCGATATACAAAGCTCGCTAAAGCAGATAAACGCCTCTGCTGTGTCCCTTCCACATCCACTCCATCAGAGCGCGTCTTTTCAAAGGACGGCTTCATTGTGAACAAGTCGAGAAGCTCCCTTCTTCCCAATAATGTGGACAAGCTGGTGTTCCTCTCACATAATATGAAAAAAAAATAGAATTGAAAGCTTAGGTAAGAATACTTAATTTCCTTTTTGTAGCGTTTCTGTTTGCTATCCGTTACGCTATAAAAAAAACTGGTATTTTTATAACGGCTAGGCTATACAAATAAATAAATACATATAATTTTTATTTATTCTTTTTTATATAATGCTGACTTTTTTTTATTATTATTCTTAGAAAAATTAGTCTGATGTTTGCAATTTGTTGTTTCAAGTCAAGACTCATCCGTCGTCTTAATGGCAGTTTGCGGGTTTGCTCTGATATTTTTGATTTGTATTAGTGTTCTTTAAATTATTTGTTCCACATTTTGTCTTAAATATAGTTGTTCTAAACAAATTAATCAAATACATGGGCTGTTAATTTGTTTCACGCCGCCTTTTTTTATAGGTTTTGGCATTGTGCCATGCGCATTTATTAAATTGTTCGTTTTTGTTAATTTTTCTTTTGAACAATATAAAAATTCTATTAATTTTCCACTGTAATTTTATACCAAAAAGTGTTTTTGCTACAGTATTTATTTGTGTGTTTTTTTTGCCTTGTTTTGTACTAGGCCTAAGTTACTAATAAGTTTATTTGATTTATTTTAAAGAACAAATTTTATTTTATTTTATTCAAAAGTTTAGTTTTTTTGTTTGTTTGACATGTAACTGTTACAGTTTGTATTTTTTATAATAAATTATTAAAATGCACAGGCAGTCTGATTGCTGTTTTTATTTTATAATTAGCCTATAACATTCCGGCTAATGATTTTTGTGTCCGTAAAATGCTTTAAATGCTTTCCTATTCTGTTTTAAGCGCTTAATTTTAATTTTGAACGCGCTAATATCATGCTTTAGCATTTTCTGTCATATGGAAGTGTTAAACTTCAACTTAGACTGTACCTTTCCTTGTATATACGCAAGTCATTATATTAATATCATAAATGAACGATTATTCGACTAATTGCTAAAATGCAGGAGTGTTGGTCGACTAGGAATATCTTTAGTCGGGGGCAGCCCTACACAGCACGCAGGAGCGGGGCGTCAGCATGAAGCAGGAGCAGAGCAGAAGCGTCAGTGCCGCAATAGTTTTGGCACCGCTGACGCTGAATTAAAGTGACAGTGCGTTGTTCTTGATCTAAACTGACCCGATTAACTTGAAAAGAAAAGAGATTTTACCATAAAATCGTGTAATTGATGTATTTCGTGTTTCACGCTCACCATATGATAAAATATAAAGCACAAAAACACACAGTTTACACAAGTTTTTGCCCAAACTTCAAAGGTCTTTTAAATTAATAAAACTAGAGGCATTTGTTAGCTTTAAGATTAGTTTTTTCAATTCAATAATTCAATCCAAATACACTTTTTTGTTGGAAATCTTCCTAATTTTGTCTTGGATTCTCAAAGCATAACCTATTCAATCCAGCATCTGCACGCAAGCCTTCCTTTGCATGGCAAAATGTAGTATTTCCTATACAAAATGTGAGAAGGGTCAGACATCCCTTTTTCTAAAAGGGCTCTGCTATTTTTTCATTTAACGTTACACATATTTGTTACTTTGCTCAAGTTTATTGTGTGAACTATAATAAGGCAGTCGCATAACAAAGTATGTTGGCAATAATATAAATGAAAGCACACAGTGTTCGGAGAAGATTGCTGGAAAATACGACAGAAATAAGATGTTTGTCTATAGCTTACTGCAGTACTAGCACGCGCCACTCAAGCGCTGCTGACGCCCTGCTGGCGCATGGAGTGTTACAGTAAAATCGGAAATCGGCCAAGAAGTTTGCAATCGGTGCATCTCTAATGAAATTATAAAATATAAAAGCAGTATTGATTAAATAATAAATTAATTACTCATAGGACAATTCAATATTTAAGTAATTAAATATTGCCATAAATATAAAATATCTGCAGATAATGATTAAAATTAAAATGAATATTTCCAGTAATATCAAATGACAATATGTCCAAAATATTTGCTAAAACCAATATAAATAAACACATAAATATTTCCCAAAATATTAACATTTTGCTTACAAACCAGCCATGAACTGAGGCCCGGGATCAGAGGCCTGTTTCATAAAACAAGTTTATTTCATTTAATCTGGCTTATTGTCATATTTCATATTTATATTTAGCTTGATTACAATGATTTTCTAAAGTGCAATAATCCTGAAAAATCAAATATTGGTAAATGTTGATTAACAATAAAATATGTTGTATAATACAAAAAAAAACCAATACCATATTGCTACCCAAAATAAGAAATATCTGCAAACACCAGTGAAATAAATAAAATTTAATTAATTAATTACACAAATAGACAAATAAATGCATAAATTCAGCCAACCAAAATAAACTAAAATAACTTAAAATTTAATAAATATTGCCAAAAATACAGACTAAACTATAGAAGTAGTGTGCAACATATGAAACATCTGTCAATACGGGTTAAAACAATATTTGTAACCCAAAATATGAATTATCTGCGAATATGGGTTAAAATAAATAAATATTGTAAAAAATATTAAATGTGCTGTAAGTGTTTTTTGACCTTGCATACATGTAAACCTGTTTTAGGAGACTCATAAAGCAATATTAGCAACCTTTAAAATGGCATAATAGGGGCACTTTAAATATCTGCCAATTCTGCTAAAAACAAAAATTATTAAATATATATATATATATACACACACACACATACAGTAAGGTCCACATATATTTGGACACAGCTGCTGACCAAAACATATTCAAGTAAAATTTATATTTGGGCTTTAATTTGAGGGGATTCTCATCACAATTAAGGTTAATGAATTACAGCTCTTTAATATGTACCTCCCCCTTTTTAAGGCACTAAAAGTAATTGGATAGTTGACTCAAAAGCCATTCCATGGACAAATTTGGGCTATTCCTGCATGATTCTACATCAGTTAAGCAGTTAAAAGGTCTGGAGTTGATGATCTAGTATTTTATTTGAAAGCTGTTGCTGTGAACCACATCATGCAGTCAAAGAGCTCTGCACGCAATAGAAACAGCAACGGTTAGGCCTCAAAAACACAACAAATCCATCAGAGAGAGAGAGAGAGAGAGAGAGCAGGAACATTAAGAGTGTCCATTTCATTCTGAAGAAAAATGTACCAAAAATGCATGAGGATGCACGACTTCCAGTGGCTCTGGGTTACTGAAGAGGAGACAGAAGAGAAATGGAGCTACAATGACCTAAAGCATACAACAAAAGAGACCCAGGACTTTCTGAAAATAAAAAAGGTGAATATTCTGCGATAACCGAGTATATCTGTCCGAATACTTCCAGACCTGACTTTATTACCAGAAATATAAATGATCTGCCAAATACAGATACAAATATGTATATTTAAAAATAAAAATCACATAATCAACAAAAAATATTGTGTATCCCTGGTGCAGTCAAACAATTTGTTTTTGCCAAACGAATGAAAGTATCCGACTTTAATTGACTAAGGAAATAAAAAATTTTCTCATAATTTACATTTAGCTGCATTATGATTTTCTAGTTCAGACTGTGATCAAAGATTGCATATTTGAACCTGTTTGTGGAATTTGGCAAATGAAAATGTAGCATTTTAGGTTTTTTAATTTAGTTTTACTACAATCTTAGTTTTACTTCAGTTTTAGGTTTTATTTATTTCAAGTATGTGACTGTACAAAATCAAAAGTTGAGAAAAGTTCAAAGCAACCAGCTTCATCAGCAGATTTTTGAGTTTCCCCAACTTGTTTTTTTTAGTTTACACAGCAAAAAGTTGAGAAAACTCTGCTGTTGCTGGTTGCTTTCATCTTTTAGGTTTTCTTTACTTTTTATTTCTTACAGCATAAGCAGTTCTATTGCTTTGGCTTATTTCCAAAGAAACAACATTAAGTTAAGCTTTCCATCTAATGTGATATCTAGGGTTGGGTACCGAAACCCAATACCAGTATGGCACCGTTACCCAAGTACCTGGTATGTACCGAACCAAATCAAAACGCGGATTTCGATGCCTCATTTCGGTGCTGTGCCTGAACGACAAACCCAACAAATCTATGGCGCCAAATCCATGCCATTTTTAAGCGAACGCACCGCTGGCGCGCGGTAAATCATTTCCACGAGAGGAAAACGGATCAACATGCCAAGAAACAGGAGCCCGCAAGCTCATTTCAAACCCTGTGTGCGCATGATATGTCATCTGCACACGATTATTCTTGCGCTCGATCTTCTCTCCCCTGCTCGCGCGAACATGTTTATTTTTGTCAGTCGTGAGGCGGGGCTTGCTGTTTTAGTTGTAATCTCAATAGTCATTGGTTATACCCCTTTTTCGGAAATCAGTATTGGATGATTCATTCACTTGACTTGAGACATGGCATTGGATCATATGTTAGTTATTGTTTCATAAGCTTATTTTATTTATTTATTATTGATTTTGTCGTTATTTAATGTAATTTCATGTATTGTTCATAGAGTAAATCTTTTTCAGATACTTTATTAATAGACTTTCGCAGAAATTTGCAGAAGCACTTTGATCTGAACTGCCAACCTCTGAGTTTCAATAAAAAAAGACTAGTTTTTGCTGTAGTTTTTGGGGGGTTATTTATCCTGTAAAGATATCAAGATATATATCGTATATCGAGATATATTTTTTGGTCCATATCGCCCAGCCCTATTATAAAGGACTCGCCCTTTAACCAGAAGCAATAAAGTTAAAACTTCTTAATTATCAATTCGTTTTTGAACAACCTTATACAATTTTACAGTTCACTTCAACTGCTTACACTTTAAAAACTTTAAAGTGTTTTATGAAATATAAATTGAGGCAAGGCTGAAAATGTGTGTGGTTTTGCAGATTTGCACAGATTTGTGAGTTTCTGCTGTTTGAGTGTCAGGTTTCAGAAATTGTGCGACAACTAAAGGTTTTGTGTGTAAGCAGTTGCAAAAAAACTCATTTTATTTGTCTAAGTATATTGCATTTTCTTGACAAAAGGCTATAATGTAAATTCATAATTTAAAATAAAAGCATACAGTTCAAATTTGTTTATAATTCTTAACCAAAATTTATATCCATGAGATGCACAACCTTGGTCTAAATTAGCACAAATTAAGAAAACAATGTTCAATTGCCCAAAAAAATTTAATTTCTGCAATTTTTCTTAAAATGGTGTCAAACTGCATTGAAAAAAAAGATATTAATTTAATTGACTAAATATTCTTACGGTACATGGTAGCAATCAATTTATTTTAGCTATAAATTAACCAATTTAGTCAAATGTAGCTAAAATAAATTGTTTGCAACCACTTACATTAAAAAATGTAGTAAATTACACAAATATTTTTTTCAGTGAGGCATATTATTCGATTTTGCATGAAACATTTGATTTTATCTGCATTGTTTTATGACCTAAAATAAAGATAAAATAAAATATATAATAATATACGTTTAAAACAATGAAATACATTTACCCAGAATACAAAATAAAAATTCTGATTACTAATTATTTTGTGCAGCTGCCCACAGAGAGAGGGGAAATATTTTAAATAAGCATTTAGGATTGAACTGAACAAACGAGAACAAGAAGCTGTAAACTAATGTGACCAGACTTCTTTCAGTCATGTAAATCTGCATGACATAGCAGGTGCTAGTGTAGCTGTTGGGGGTTCAATATCAGTAGAATGTGACTTTACTAGAAAAAGCCAATAGAATCACTCCGCTGATGTTTGCACAGCCTCCGTTATCCTCATTAGTATCCACTGACCTTCAAATGCATTTCCTATATCAATCATTCCGAGGCGTACTGAGGGATTCGCCATAGAGACCAGCTTCTACTCATGCAGCACTGAAGCACATAATTAACTGTGATCAGAGCCAGTGGCTTTAATAATCGGAGATGTGTTGAGCAACACGGTTCTGATTCATTAAAAATCTAAGGATGACTGTAATCACTCCATTTACTGGGAGCAGCATTTGATCTAAGGGGTCTTAAGGGTTTATATGTAATGTATGTGATTAGAATGGCATTAGTCATCAGTCTTTGGCGGTAATTATTTCATTAATTTGAGAAAGAATCACATTGATGAGTTATTAATCTAAACCCACCTGGACACATCCTCATTTCACTGCATTATCAGACAAAATCCTATTGAGAAGTTGACATGCACGTCTGTTTGGCAAGTTATAATTCTGAAACTACTTAAAAACAGCATTTTGTTAATTCGTTTAGATTTATTATTTAGTGTTTATGACCTCATACTAATTTTGTGTTTGTAATTTAAATATATAAAAATTATGAAAGAATAAAATTTACAGTAGCTAAAACATACGCTTTTCTTTATAATTTTATTTTTATTTATTAAATCTTGTATGTATTTTAACATAACTTGCAAATTGCTTAAAAACGGTGGAATTGCTTAACATTATCGATTAAAAATAGAGAAAATATAGGCATGTATGTTCCTCGCACCTCACACCATGAGATTTGAAGCACTTAGAAATTATTTTTTCATAGTACAATTACCTATTTCAATGTAATATCTTATGATACGTGCCCAACATACTTGTCTCATGTTGTAATGCATAGAAAACACAAATGACAAGAGAGAGAAAACACCAAGCCTTCATTATGAAATCACTGGGGACTCTGAAGCAGCCTCATACAGTATGAATCTCATCCCAGTCACTCTGAACATAGAGCTAAATGACATGGATTGATTTTGAATGAACAGAGACAATTCAATTTAACCGAAGCAAAGCCAATCAAAGAGATGCAACGAAATTCTCGAATTTACGAGTGAATGCGTATAACAATACTGGGGCAGATGAATGACCTTGACGGCTTGTTCCTGGACAAGGCCTGCGAAACACGAATAAATTATTCGAGAACGAAGTGTTGCGGAGTTTGAGCTCACTTCCGTTATCAGTTAATGTGAGGAACTGCGCCCTCTGCTGTTTTTGGGGGATTATACACTGTTCCTGGTCTTACAGATTACTGGTCGATATGGACCTGGTCTTACGTTTTACAGATATGTGGTATACCAAATGAAATAAAGGTTTATAGTAAATTCCTTTGTACATGACATAAAACTCAATAAGCTTACTGGGTTTATTGGTAGGAGATGTGGCGACATCTCGTGGCCGAATGACAACATAAAAATCACCTCAGATCGGTGCATTTATGCCTGTGCCCTCAACCTTTAACAACCATATCGAACAGAAAGAATGAAACAAAATTTTAGGCGATAACAATCACACTTATAACGTTAAAATGCCTAAATGTGCAAATAAGCATACACTTTAGCCGCTCGCCTGAAAAACAACTGGCGACGAATTGATGTTTCCCTCGAGAGCCTTGGAAATATCCATGAATGTGTGTTTCCTCAAGTAGCCAAACTCAAAAAACAAGTTTCTATCTTTAAAAACACCGAGTAAAAAGAAACATGCACACACAAAACAACAGTTGAAAACCCTTTCAGGTGAAACGTCACGTGTATGTAAAGCCTAAAGCCCGCCAAAGCGTGATTCACCAATCAGCATCTTTATAAGGAAGTTGGAAATGACGTAAGCATTTTTGATATTAGAAAATTAAAGAAAAATAATCGAAAAATAACACCCTAACAATGATAATATGGCCTAATTGTAGATATAATTACTAAACTAAATAAATTCAATTCATGAAAGCCTCCCAAAAATAGGGGTATAGGCCTAAACAATATCTTATTGCTGAGCTTATAATAACTACAGTAGTTGGTACAGAAACAAAAATGTTATTCTTTAACTTTAAGTTCACAAAATCATGATTGTCTTAACAAAATCGTGCTTAATAATTTTTCCATAGGTAAAAGTGTCAGCACACAACCACATTTAATGTTGTTTTTTTTCTATTGTTTAGCCGACTAAATATTTGTAGACAAAAAACTTGCTATATTACATGCTATATGACCTTTATACAGTGAGTGCCATTATAAAGGCAAGTCCAAATCCCTCTATATAGCCTCGTTTTCATCCACATTAAACTCTTAAGGTATCTTGTTATTAGCTCTATTTGTTGTGTTTTTCTCACCTGTTTGATTAACTTAATAGTTCTGCATGCCATGTAATAACCAGAATAACCAACCTACAAAATCCAAAGTTAATCCAACCATAGTCGTCATGAAAATACCACCCTGTTAGAAAGCCCAATTTGAGCCAGTTGTGCTTTGAATGGTAGCTGTTTCACAACATGTCACTAGGTGGTGCAGGCAGGTAGATCACCTTGAAATGATAACAAACCAGTAACCAGATCAGAGGTTATATGATCCTAAGCGGTCCAGCAGGTTTTGTGCAGCTAATGATCACCTTGTAGTAGCTAATGAACAGCGTAGTTCAGTGAGCTCTATGTTTCAAAACACAATAGCTGCTGTAACCAGGAACTCTCTAAATTCCCCTTTTTACATAATAAAAGTTTTGCGTACAATTTCCATATCAAAAAAACAAATCAGTAAATATTAGCAGCTAATATGAGATGAAATTCATGCAATACCCTATATATCAATTGCACCGTTGTTTTTGTTTTTTTTTAATCTAGTTTATCTAATATTTATCTAATGATTTAATTTCCATTTTTTATATTTTCTTTTAAAAGTTTCTGTGTTTTCCGCTGTCTGTGAACTTTCTGATGTGGTATAAACCCATTGTAACATCTGGTAATAGTTATGTAACACTAACTGGTGCAACATGTTGTAATATAATACTTCCATGGGTGAAATTCCCAAGCTGCTGCTGTGTAATATTTCTCTCCCCCTCACAAGCACTGGCAAATCTAAATGTGTGTTTCCATTTTTTTCATTTGTGCATCCTATTTTTGTTATCGGTTATCATTTGATGTCTGGCCAGAACAACTGGGAATACACTGATTGCATGGATAGTCCCTCCACTGCGACCCAGAGGTTATGTGCTTCGCTCAAGGGCACAATGGTGATAAAACAGGAATGTGATCTTAACTCACCAGTTTCTAGGACACCCACATTGGAATTGAAACTTGCATTTATTACGCTAGCAGCCATACCTAAACTTTTCTTAAAGAGCTCACATTATTAACTTTATAATTGCTAATTTCCCCCTCAAGTCCACTTATAACGGTAGTCTACTTCTAGCCCATTTTTTTCAAGTGCTAGATTAGTTCTTAACTCTTTCAAATGTAAGTACACTAAAAGTTTGGGGTTGGTAAGATTTTGTCTTTGTTTTTTTTCTCTTATGCTTACCAAGGCTGCATTTTTCATTTACAATTATTTGAATATTGTAAAAAGTTATTTATTCATACATTTTCTGCATCATTTACCAAGTCACAAGGTCCTTCAGAAGTTCTTTGATGCTCAAGAAATATTTATTATTGTGTGTGTGTAGAAACTGTGATACATTTTGTTTTGTCTTATTGTCACTTTTGATCACTTTAATGCATCCCTTGGTGAATAAAAGTGTATTTATTTATTTAGGAAGGGCCCTGTGTGTCACATTCTGAATCAGGTAATAAAAGACCATAAAAATAGTGAGTAATGAGTACATATTAGCATTTTGCTCATGAACATCTGCAGCCATAAGGAAAGCACCACAAAACACTTTCCACGCAGCTTCTTGTTTCTGCTTGTGGTAGGAGGCCTATTATCGCATAACTGATTGCAGATATTTCTCACAGCTGGGCTGTTTTTAATGAAGGAACGGTTTAGTGGTTTGATGTAATATTGTGTTACCACATGTGGCCTACATTAGTTGGATAAAACATCTGGGAAATGACGATTCAGTTTTAGATTTACGTATAAGAGAAGTGCTCACTACTTCAGTATTGAGCACACTGTGTTGTTTAAAAGTTCCTGTTTACTTTTAAACTGTGACTCAATTCCCCAAATGCACCATAAACCTCAGCGAGCATTAGGTGTTTGCTATGTTCAGTCATTATGTCTTCTTCAGTCATTATAAATGAAGAACGAGGCCATATTTCATTGTGCCGCTGTACTATTTAAACAGCTATAACGAAGATGCAAAAGAAATAAATCAAATGACACCAGAAGGATATTAGTCATGGCCTGTGTTACACAGCGAAGCTTTTGATAAATACCAGCTACATTTCAAGGTGCGACCTTATAATTTTGTCACATCAGTAATTGAGTCATGAGTTTACCAATGTTTTGTGAATCAAGACCCTTGTTATTGTGCAATTCATGTTTACAATTTAAAAGAATACTAAAATACTAGCATACTATTATTTATAATTTTGATATGAGAGATGACTGGAGATGTATTGGTTGCTAAATTGCCGAAAATGTCTGGGGTTTGGCTTTGTTTTCATACTTCCTGAAGATTATAATTGAAAAATAGTTTGACCAATAGCATGCAGGCAATGTACATAAACAATTGTTGTGCATGAGAAGGTGGGATCTACAGAAAAAGGTCAAAGCAATGCAAATATACATATGAATGAGGAATAAGTATTGCATGAAAAAATGAGACTGTAAAAGTGGTTTTCCTAAATAAAATAATTTGTACATAAAACAGATTATTGGAGTATGTTTTACAAGAAAATACTTTAGAATTTAGTTTAATTCAGTGTGTTTTAACTTTCTTAACCCTGTTCCTGGAGGCAACTCATCAGCTTGTTAGTAGAGGCTTCATCCAAATTGTGCCTCCAGGAATAGGGTTGGGACTAGTTGGGACAGGGCAGGGCATAGCCTAAACCAGGATTAGGCTATAGTTCAAACAGGACACTTAAGTAACATCTATAAAAATGCCTTAGGAAAAAACATTACTGGTGTGCATCTTAAGACAAAAAGAATGGCACTGACACGTTTTAAGATCGTTTGAGATTCAAATAGCTCAGATTTTCATTTCAGTCTGTGACCTAAGCCTGTGAGGAACGTAAGTGTTAAATCTGTGAAACCGGGGGACAGTTTCTTTGTAGCCTTTTGTGTAGGCTCTCTGTGCAATATAATTTCCACCTGGTGGCGCTGTCTCCTTTTTCTTCCTCCGGTCGTCCTCCACCAACTAGCCTCTGCACATTTCCATTCCTCTCTCTGCATGTGTTTCCTCTCCAGTGTATCGCACCTTATTCGCGCGCTCTTCCCCAGCCACTGCGTCAGCTCTTTAGACACAACAGAGGTCAAAGGCTGAGTAAACACGATTGAAGAGAAGCCAGGAGGGACTAATGGCTCGCGGGCATTCCCCCCTCCTTTTACCTCGGGCACAGTACACTGTATTTGCATCATTCCCGTCGTTCTGAATCTGACTCCCTCCCTCTTCAGCTCGCAGTCTCGGCAGTCAGAGGTTAAACCGAGCATTAGCCGTCAGCGAATGGCCCGGTTTTTAATCGCTGATTGCACATCATCGCTATCAACATTTAATCATGGCCCCCGTCGCATCCCCGCACGCCCACAGCTGACTTAACAGGCTCTGACACGGAACAATCGCCACACTCAGCTTGTATCTCATCAGCCAGAGAGCCTTGAGATCCAACTCATTAAGGAAAGGGCTAACGAATGCGGGGTGACAGGTGCTTAAGGAGGCTACGTCGTTTAAAAAAAAAAGTCGCAAGTCGCGAACCGAGCTGGAACTGCCTCATTACGACGCCGGTGCGCTAACGCTTGAGAGGATAAATTAGCAATGTATTCATTATGTTCTCGTGAAAGCGATGTCAAGTCGTCGCGCGCAAGTGTTGAGGCCAGTTGGGTTTCAATTACAGAGAATGCTATGAAGAGTTAATGGGTATTAACACAGAGTACGTGCCGCTAATGAATCAGGCAGCCTTTTGGTGGGCAACAAATGGCAAACAGCGTCTGACTCAAGCAGCCAACAATTGCCTGCTTCGTCGGGGCGTCGCGAGGCATACAAATGACCCGTGCGGCAGAACGCAATAGTTGATGTCTTTGCAAAGGAATTAGCATATTAATCAAAGAACACAGGGGACTAGTTCTCATTGAAGTAATTGCATTCTCTATGGTGAATGGTTTTAAATTTCATCAAGCTACCTGGCCTGGGTCTTTCTTGTGATGATCAAAAGTTGGGCTGTGAAGGACCTAGGCAATTTTCTTTGAGAACTCGCACACTACTGTAACTACAGTCTTCCTGCTACTGTAGGTTAATGGGCCAAAACACTATACCAATTTATGATATCAAATAACATTTTAAAAACGAATTAAAGAAGGGATTGCAAATTACAAATAGGCTACTGTTTCTAAAAATATACCATTTTCATATATTTTTATATATATGGTTTCATTTTTAAGTTTTGCGATCAGTCATCTAATAATTTTACTACAATTCTTTTAATTTGAAAAAAAAGGATAAATAAATAGGCCTATATTTGTATCTGATTATTAGGTCTAAATAAGGCGTTGGTATAAAAGAAGGCAGAAATCGCATGGTGTGGTTCAGTGAAGTCACGCCTTGTACAGATCATTTGCTTTCAATGGAAAATTTGCTTTCTGGAAATGTCATTCAAAACGTGTATGGCTTTTCCCCGTGAAACACAAAAGGAGTTATTATCAAAATGTCAAAGTTGTTTTCAATACAATGGAAATGGATGGTGATCACTAGCTGTGAAGTTCAGCTCCAATTTTACTTTGTTTACTTAAGCAACAACTCCAAAAGTAATATCCTGGCTTTAATTTTTCAGAATACTTTTAATCCATTTTAAGGTACAAATTCTTTTAGCTGTCAGGTATGATGCTTTTAAACCCAACGTCTAAATGGGTCATAATTATGGAGTTAAACTCTTTTCAGTATAAAATACAAATTGACCAGCTGAGTTAAGAGCAGCCTTGGGCAAAATACCTCAATTAAATTTTGTTCATTAGCTGTTTTAAATATTCAAAAATCATGTCATGTTTATTCATTACATGTGTTACAATTGCCTCCGACATCACAGCCAAAAAAAGACCTTATATAGCAGCACACGAACCAGTTGTCATTTGTCTTAACTTTTATCCGACAACCTTTGCACAGATCAAAGACATCAAAGCTTTTGAGAGCAAATACTCATTTGATTGACAGGTGATCTGACCTATCAGAATGCAGAATCCGCTATTTTGTCTGACAACAAACCACAGAGACTCCAGACTCGTTAGTAGCTTAACGTCGGTGAACTTAAATTTGACAGTATCTTCTGATGATCCTTTCTGTTTATTCTGTGCTATAAATTGTGGTAAATATGAAGAGAACAGGTTCCCGTGTCGTTTGGACTGAAGTGCTACATTACGCAGGAAAGAGACACTAAAAGGTATAATTTGTTTCAATCTCTTTAAAACTGTAAAAAAAAAAAAAAATTGGAAGCTGAAATAGTTTTATATCAGAAGTAACCTCCTATGTCTTTGTCGTCAGTGTTATCTTTATTCAGCGATTTATTTCTTATGGCGTGTAAAAGACGCGAGAAATTAGGTCATGGCTAACCTAAGGGGGCAGGTTTTTGTGAATCGTGAATTAAATAGATCAAATACAACTGGAGCTGGAAATTAGGTGCTGGGCGTCCGGCCAGAGGAGAACTGGCCCCAACTAAGCCTGGTTCTCCCAAGGTTTTTCCTCATTCTCTCATGGATGGGGTTTTGGTTCCTTGCCGCTGTCATTTCTGGCTTGCTTAGTTGGGGGCACTTGATTTCTAGTGATTACAGAGACCTTCTCTGCATTTAATAAATAAATAGTTTATTTCTCGTCATTATACATTACCATCACTCTATTCTCCTATTTAATAATGTTCAGTGCTTTGCTACAATCTGTATTGTTAAAAGCGCTATAGAAATAAAAGTGATTGATTGACTGATTGAATAAAAGTCATATCTATTCTGAGAACATCTCGAGCTTTCACTCTAGTTTGTATTACATTATGTATGATTTATATTACACATTCTTCCAACAGATGAGAGCCTCTAAAATCATCAAAAGTTTTATTTACCTAAAATCCCGTTCTTAAAGTTTAGACAACAGGCTGTAGAGTCTGACATTTTCACAGTCCAGGAGTTAAACCAGACCTTGTGAAGGTCTCTCAGATGGTAAATCAATAAGCGGATGGCAAACACTTTTTTGGCATTTGGTAATATCCCACAAACTGCAGTATATTACACTAGGATTTCAGAACAACAATAGCTCTAGATGATATAGAAGAGGCCTCACAGCATGGGATTTGGCTTATAGTTTATTAGACATCACAATGAACCATAAAACATAGAACAAGTTGCTTATGCATATAAATTAATCCCAGTCGGTAAAGTAGTTAGATGCAAAAATCATCATTTGAAATAAAAAGTCACACAATTCTCCCCTTTGGGCGGTCTATACAGTCAATGATCTCCTTTTGTCTCAGGCAAAACAAATCTGTCAGTAAAATGGCTCAAAATAAAGTAACAAAGGCACATCTGGCTTCACGATGACAGGGCAGCGCGCAAGCAAACACGCAGCAGATGACTTTGAAAGGGTCTCTGATATGATTTGTGATAATGCGGTATAGACATATGGCAAAAAAGTGTGTTAGTTTTGCTGAAAAGTACATTTGATGAATGACAAGAGTTGTTCTGTAACCAAAGACTAATTTTAGAGGGCCTCTATTTTGTTAAAACGATTGTTTACTGGAAAATCCTGTCTTCATTTATTCGCTCTTATGTTGTACTAGACATGCGTGAATGATTAGTTCTGCTGTTGTGTACCACAGCTGAAACACCCAAAATATCTTCTTTTGGTGTTTTGCACAAGAACACTGGCAAATCTGCACATCACAAGGGTGAGCAAGAGATGACAGAAATGTCACTTTTGGCTAAACAATCCATTCCTTTGATTGTCTTTAAAAATTCTAAATGGCACTAAAATGTCAATGTAATGCATACAGTACAAGATTTGAAAAAAAAAAACCAATCGAAAATACAGAAACTTAAAAACAATGAATGAAATCACAGTTTAAAACACAAAAACCATACTGAAGAGTGTATGACATACAGTGATTGTCTAATACTGCACCATTTTAGCGAATGGCGGTTGCGTGAAGACGGCGTGAGAATAACATAAGCGTACCCCAAATCTCATGCAGCATGCAGACGCACATTCCCTTTATCAGAAACGCTGACGAGACCACAACTCAGCTAAACAGAGACGACAGGTGAAAGATTGTCACGTCATGTCGAGAATAAACGCTTTGCGAGAATCTGTAATTTTTGGCGATGTCCAACAGGCCAGAAGATCAGGCAGCGAATGTGATCGATGGCTAATCAAGAACAAGGAGGGCTTGTTAATTCGTCTAGGTGAACTGTACCGTCCATTCATCCTTCGATCGATCACTCTGTCTTTGTCATGGGGCCTGCACACCTATTCATCCATTCGCCCATCTAAAGATTTTATGTGCTTTGTGAATGTGCAGGCTTCCGCTCCAGGTGACCGTTAAAAGAGCTGTCCGTTCGTTCCACTTATCACTTCTGTAGCCTGTTAGCGAGTCTGTAGTCCGTTGCATCATTACGGTTTGATATGAGTTCTTTGGCACAATTACAACAACGTATTCAGACACAATGATCTATCGACAGCTTTAAGTGGATGTGCAAAGATTACATTCAAGAGTGAAAGACACGAACAGTGATGGAATTAGTTGCCATGCCATCCAAGAGCCAGCGAGAAGGCCAGTGGAAAAGAAAAAGAAGACCACTTCTGCCTCTCATCGGTCTCTTAAAGGAATAGCTCATCCAAAAAGAAATGTACACTTATGTCTTTCAGATGTGGTATGACTTTCTTTGTCCGTGGAACACAAAAGCACGTTTGTAGCTGCTCTTTTCCTTACAGTGAAAGTAAACGGTGACCCAAACCGGCAGGATATTCAGTAAATATATTAATTAGTAGTACACTTCGGTCAGTAGTAAATCTCCTTTTGTGTTCCGCATAAGAAACTAAATCATTTGGAGTTGGAACAATATAAATGGGTTTTGAGTGAACTGTTCCTTTAAGAAGGAGGTTCTTACAGTTAAACTGACACTTCTTTTTGAGAAAAACTATAGGAATAAGAGAGCAATAATGATAAAGTTCGGCCAAATATACATGACTGAAACGCTGCGGCCAAGAAGAAATCGGTGATACACAGTGCATTATTAAAAACCACATAGAATCAAGATTTCCCTGGCTTTCAATTCATGCCGGTTGATTTTAAAATTAATATATACTTTAGCGGCCCTAGTTTTGACAGAAATCACTTTGTGTTCAGCAAGGCTGCATTTATTTATTTATTTATTTTTCTTAATCAAAAATACAGTAAAAATAGCAATACTGTGAAGTATTATTACAATTTTAAAGAACTTCAACAGTCTTTAGTGTCATCATATGCTTCAGAAATCATTCTAATATGCTGATTTGCTGCTTAATTATTAACAGATTAGTGTTTGCTGCTAGTTTTGTGGAAACCATTACACATTTCTTCCCCCCAGGATTATTTGATACTGGTCACTGAATGGCATTTATTCGGGAATACATACTTTTTAAATGAACTTTTAATTATTAGAAACATTATGAACGTTATAAATCTTTAGAATGGTAATTTATTACAGCAAATAGGTTTTTTTTCCTGCATATTAGAAGACTGAAGTAATGATGCAGAAAATTTAGAACGGGAATCTTGCTTTAAATTGTAATTATATTCCACTATTACAATTTTACTGCACTAAAATGTTTTTAATGAAAATATCCCACCCACAATACAACCAGCCTTGACTAGAAACAATTCATGTGATGTAAATAAAGCCCACTGACTATTGATCTTTTATGTTTTTGTCCTTCTAAAATGAAGTATCTATAGGAAACGTATATACAGGAGAGGACTGTGCTCGTCGAGAGATTTCATAAGGTCTTTAACATTGATGTTTATCATCAGAAGGCAGAAAATGAAAGCCTTGCCAACCCTCCTGTCACCTTCAACAACTCTATATGCATTTTGTGCTTCTCATGGCCAGAAAACAGGGGAGCGAGGAAAGGTTGCGACAGGTGCCCACTGTTTTTAGGAAAGCAACCGATCATGCCATGCAGATTATACAGTAACAAAATCCACACGTATCAATAAGTGAAACATCAGCATACGACTTTAGTAATACCCGTTAAAAGAAAGTTTCAGAAAGTGTACACTTTTTCATTTTGCACCCCACTGGTATTTTTGGATTTCTTTGCATTTTCCTTTTTTTTTTTGTGTTGTTTTGTTTTATATATTTTTAACGCTTGTTAGACTGGCTATATATATTATTTCCTTATATTATTTACAGAACTTATTTGGTACTTTTCAAAAACAATGAACACGCCAAACAACCAAAGAAACAAAAATAAGAAAATAATGCGTACATCTGTTTTTTGTTTTTTTTTAGGCGATATAATCGATCAAAATGACATCAAATATAAAATATAAAAATACATTTTTGCTGTATGTAAAATACATTGCATATACCACAAGACTTTTTCCCCTTATCACAGAAGTTAACGCACGAAACCGACGAAAGCTAGAGCTTAAAAGAGCACTACACCGAGATCGCAAAATAAAATAAAAATACAGATCATAAAACATAAGCAACGTTTGACTGTATATGCAGTGTATTTTAAAATACTGAAAGCCTTTCAGGAAAATTAAATGTTTTCTGACTGTGTTTGCGGTGTATGTTTTTCAGCATAACCGGGTTTAAAATATATGTAACATGGTAGCCCAAAAGTGAATAATGACCAATTCTCATGGTTTTGTTTTGCCATTAATTGCTAATCAAAGTTTGCTTAGAGTACTAAGAAGTTCTTTTCATACATTATCAAATGTCCAAAATCTGATACGGTCCAAAAGGTATAAACGTATCATGGACTATCCACAAAGCCATGAGAATAGGTTAAAAGGTCAGTTAGCCACGTGTTAAAGAAATGTCCTCAGGCTGTGTGAGTTTGGATGTGTTTGTGCCCGAGCCGTGGACGAGAGCCGGCTGTGCTGTAACGGGTGTCAGCGGCTGGGCAGGACGGTGGCAGTGCAAACCGCAGGCGCAGCCTACGTCTTTAGACCAGCATGGGATGGGACACGAAACTATCTTCACGGGGTACGTTAGTATAGTTAGCCTCGACGTCGTTCTGGTCAGTTGGTTTGTACGGGGGAAGGGACTCGTCGGTCGAGTCGTCCTTTTCGGGAGGGGGTCCCGAGCCGTCCCAGACAGTTGGGGTGCCTCCGTTAGCTGGAGGGCCGCTGTTGTCATCATCTAGATCCTAAAGCACACACAAATCAGACAAGTCAATTTAGAGACCTGTAAATACAGTAAAAAAAAAAGATGTCAGTATGAAATAAATAGAAATGTGTGCATATATTTCTATATCATTATTCGTAAATAAATATTTAAATAAATAAATTAAAACACAATATAAAACATTGTTATAACACATTAATATATTACTATTAAAATAAAGATGGTTAAAGTATACATAATTCATATTTATAAATATTATTTTATATTAAACAATATTCCTTGATTCATATAAATTCATTATATATATTTATTTATATTTGTTATTAATATCATAAAATTTTAACAAATTTCACATCAGGTCAAATCTTAAAAACATATTTATAAATAAATATACTAAAATATGTTAATAAAACTGAGATAAAATATATCGTATAATATATTTTAATAACAACAATAATAATAAATTGTTAATAATGAAAGTAAAAAAGTAATAAACGTTAATACAGTTAGTTGTTAATTTCTTTTTTTTTTTTTTACAATTATTTTATATAAATAATGCTGCATTAGTTGGAATCTGTAAAGTATGATACACAATTTACACACACACACACACATATACATATATATAATTATATGATAACATTAATGTAACGATATTAAACTTAATATTGTAAATAATTCATATTTTACAAATGTTTAATAACACTAAAATGTAATACAAAACAAGATTCATATTTATAAATATTGTGAATAAATACACTTCGCATGAGTTCAAATATGTAGGATAAATACTTCATATTTATAATTTATGATTCATATTTATATAAAAAAATAACTAAAATATATCAGTAATCCTGAGTTAAAATATATTTTAATATATAATGATAAAATATATTTCACAATATAATAAACAAATAAATAATGTTGCAATAGTTGGAATCTGTAAAGTGTAAAAGTATGATAAATAGTATTTATAAATACAAAAAAAGAAAATATATTTAAATATAAGATAACATTAATGTAATAATATTAAACTTAATATACGTAATACATATATAATAAATATATGTTTAATGATAATAAAATATAACAATATTAAACAAGAATCATATTTATAAATAATGTTGCATTTGTTCAAATCTGTAGACTGTAAACTTATTTTACATATAAATATAACTTATATTAGAAAAGAAGGCTAACGAATGCACAGATTAAAACCAATGAATCAGAATCCTGGAGAAATGATTTCAGACAGCTCCTCTGATCATAACAGCAGTGATGTAGTTTTGTCACGGCACACACGTCCGGTTCAGACACATGTAACAAGCTGCACGTACACACATTCACAATTCATTACAATCACTGAGGTGCTACTAATGCTAATTTAATAGTTCCTCAATCGGCCATTAAGCATCAGTATAATAGCTGGAGAACAGAAGCGCACATTCTTATTTATTACAGTTAATTGATACCGAATGAAGATTCAGCAGATAAAACGGTTTGATAGAACACTTCACCTCCTGACTCTCAGTGAGCCCAAATTTAATTTAAAAGTGCTAATATAGTGTGATGGTTATCTTGTGTGTGTGTGTGTGTGTGTGTGCATCGCTGTCTGAGCGATGAAGCAAAAGTTGGTTTCTAATTATGTTAGGGAAATGTTCTTTTTTATTTCTCAGTTATGAGGTGATGCCAGTTTCAGGCCCGGTCACTTAACCTTTTTATAAATGTCTGGACAAAGAAAAGGCTTTATTTTTCTTAGTAATGTTCATATAAAGAAGGCAATTTCAATACCACAGATTTAATAACAGTTATTCCAGACAATTTCTCAGCCTTCAGCTGGACTATCAGGGATGTGTGCCATTCAGAATGGAAATGATTTACCTGTAAAACGTTTGAATGTAACACGTGACATTTTTTAATAACACTTTTTCAGTAAGAATTACCCATAAATGTGTTCTCATAATATATAGGATATATATTATATTTGTAAGTTTATATGTATTGAAAACAATATTAACATAAAAACTTTTTATAATTTATTTAGTATTTAATAGTATAATATTATAATGTAATATGTTTATAAAGAAAACTATAAAACAATATTTTAATACTAAATCACTAATTCTTATTTATAAATAAATATAATAAAATCATTACACGCAATTCATATTATTTTATATATTCATATTATATGAATAATAAAAGTAATTTAAAGTATATTTAAAATATTATATAATGCATATAATTTATATGATACATAATATGAAACTTTTATTATGTGAACCATGTCCATTTCCAGCACAATATGGAAAAAACTGTATAATATGTCTGTATAAATATTACTCATTACTTATCCAATAATCATGATAAATGCAACACAAGCACACAATTATTCCTCTTTTGTGTGCCTGTGTGTAATTTTATTGAAATCAAATCAAATAAAACCACTCTTGCATTCCAGCTCAACCTCCTTTTGGGGTGTGGCCAGCTGAATTTAAATACACAAATTAAACAGCTGATTCTTAAATGCTCAATAATGCCCGCCGCTGCAAGCTGAATCACCTAAAACAATAAATGCAGGCACTTATCGAAAGCCCAAACCGAGTCCCCTGGGGATTTGATCACAAAGGTACGTGTCTCAGTCTGGCCTTCAAACACAGACCCGCTGTAGTAATTGGCTTTACGGTTATCATTGTTGATGAAATAACCAGCTCATCATATTAATCCACATAAAAGACCCTTTGGCAGTGTTAGCACATGCCACACATCACTATGAGTCACTAGATTTCCGCATATAAACCGCCTGCTGCAAGACGGGGGTCTTTGCCACCCACTGTGATATCAGTACACTGTTATATGAGAGTGGATGCGAGATATAATGATATAACGGCATGGCTGCGATTTGATCGTAGGTGATCACAGCATGCCGATATACACACATATCTCATGTGATATAGCTTTTATAGAACAGTTCGACGTCACGTGTGTAAATACATAAAAAAAAAAATAACAATGGAGTGCCTTTAAAAGCAATCTTTTGCCCCATGGATTATTCTAAAGTTAAGAGATTAACAGCTGAGCCCAAGCCTCGTTACTAATTCCAACTCTATTGACTTGCTTTATTGAAAACGTATTGTATTACTGTATGAAAAGCAGTGTGTTATTATACTGTAAACCCTAATGTTGTCTTTACTTAAACAGTCAAGTAAGGTCGACTAAATAATACTCAAAATTTTGCATTTTGGTCCCATTACTTAAATATTACTTAATATAAACTTAAAAAAGTTTAATTGAATTACCATCAAATTGCATAAACTTAAGATTTCAAGTGTTGTGAGCTCAAAATCATGATTTGAACCGTATAAAAATAGGCCATTTTCACCAAGAAAAAATTACTCCATGGCTGTTATATTTCACAAGCTTAATTCTCTCGATGTTGAATTTTCTATACAACTGAACATATGAAAAATATGCCTAAAATGTTTTCTTTCTTTTTCTTTTTTACTTACCATTATAGTGATTAGCGTTCCTTTTGGTTGGGCACTTAGAACTTTGTCTATGTTATTATCATTTTCTTTCTATTAATGAAGTGACGCAACATGAAATCAGAGTTATTTGGTTTCTAAGGAAGAAAAGTAATACATAGATTGTTTTTTAAGAGGTGACCCATCTTGTAATAAAATGGTTATTTATTTGTTATTTTATTTAGCAGTGTATTCTTTTGTGTGTTTATTAATAATTTTTTTATAATTTAAATATTTTTATAAACCACTTAAGCTTTTAATTTGGATAATATAATATTTAAATAATTGTGGCAATATGCTGAAGTCACATATTAACTTAATCATTCAGCGCGTGAATCACAGCAATGGTAACAATTAAATAAAATGTATATTATTAATTGTATAACCATTTTATTTGCTTTTGTTGTTGTTCTACTACTGATACAAGACAGCAAATTAAATTTGCAAAAAAAAAAAAAAAAAAACAATTCTGCTGCAATGCACTCTGGGAGTCAGTGAGAATAAGCTGACAACTTGGGAAGTTTAGTCTCTTAGCCCTTTTAAGTTATCTGTACTTAAACATTTAAGTTAATTCAATGAAGAGATCACATTTGGTTAACTCAATAAATCAAGTTGCCAATTTTCCATTACTTAAACAAACTGAGGGAATCACTTTCCTCAAATCATTTGAGTTCTCTCAACTTATTAGGGTTTACAGTGATAAGAAAGAGACCGATTGAGCGATCTGATAAAGCTGCAGGTAATAAACTCTGCATTGTGGGCAAGGGGCTTTAGTTATTTATAGGACGTATATAGGACATAATTTAGTGTAAAAATCTTTCCTGCTGACTCATAAATACAGTTTCTTCTTCCCAAGTTATATAACACTTGAAGTAGATCAAAAGCTTTCATCAAATTTGTCCTAAAACCATAATGTGTTATTGTCTTAAGACAACTTTTTGTTTTACTTCAGATGTTTACTACTGTATATGACATTGGTAAATTAAAGGGCACCTATTTCGCAAAATCCAATGTATGGACAGAAATGCGTGTCGGCAGTGTGTTAACGCAACCACCCTGCAATGATAAAAATCTACTCCTCTTTTTTTTTGGATCCCCTTTAAACCAAGTTTACAACTAAGTCCGTTCATCACGTTACAGCCCTGTAAACTTAACCATACAGTGTGACTTAATGATAATAACATTAGCTCACATTGGCCTAGAAAATCACAACTTTTCATTTTTCGTCATTCTTACACAATGTAACAGCAGAAGAGTTAACTTTTAAATCGAAAAATATAAAAACTCTTAGGTCAATTGAGTGAGATGCTAACGGCCTAATCAGATTCAATGATCTATGCTAAGCTACAGCTAAAAGTGCTACCGCCAGACCCACAGATCGGCTGAATAGATACAAAAACAGTAAAACTGGACTGTGTAACTGTAGGAAAGTGAGCCTATTTTTTTTTTTCTTTTTTAAAAATGGCGTGTTTCTTTAAGTATTTTTTAACTGATCAGCGACTAGTTTGCTCCATTCATGAGGCTCGGCCAATTGATCCAAGCTCTGTAACATTACGCTGTTTCGGCCCACTTTCAGTGCATTTGACTTCCCATACTGTATGTACAGCTAAACACCAGCTCTCTCGCTCTCAGTCATGTTACTTCTACTGGCTGTTTATTGCTGTAGATCTGCACTGCAGAGAGACATATATGTAACGCATATATACGCTACAAAACAGCTATTTATTTTTAGACACACCCTAAAAACTACATTTTATTTATATAATAGATTTATTTCTTAATTAGAACTTTCTATAATCTTGACGAAACATTAGAAATGTCTGAGTATCAAGATTCTATTAAGCAAATGTTTACAGTAACCTAAAGTTTTGATTGATATCAACTTTAGAACATAATTAGAACATATAGCTTTGATTTTATATCAATCTTAGATTTCAAGATACTCCAAAGATTTCATATTTAATATATAACTTAACCATTGCATCTTTTAAATTGCTTTTACTTCCTACAGTAATAATTAGAGACCAACCTTACAGGAACAGGATTCACAGCTCTTCAAAGTAATGTTTACTCAGCATTGCACATCAAAGTTTGGGAAGGGGGATCTTACTGTGACAGGCTCGGCAGAGTTGGTTTCATAGTAGCTTGTCTGGTAGCTGCTGAGCGGCTGAGTTTCTGTGATGGTTGTGGTCTTGTCCTGTGGTTTATTCAGCTTTAGAGAAACAAACACATTAAATGATTTCAACGTGCACACATCAGGAGTTGGTCATGGATCATAAGAACATTTCTTGACTTTTTTTGTGATTTACTCATCCTCAAGTCATACCAAAGACTTTGTATCTTCTGCAGAACAAGAAGAAGGTCTTTCGATTAACGATGCAGATAAAAAAAACATTTGACATTTCATTGTAGAGGCAAAAGACAGGTTTGATGGAGCATGAGGTTGAGTAAATGACAGAAATATTAATAAACAAATTCTTTTCTGCAGACCAAGGCTAAATTTATTTGATTGATAAATACAGCTAAAACAACATTTCAAAGTAAATGTTTTCTATTTTAATACATAATAAAAAAATTATATCTGTGATGGAAATACTCCAGCCATCATGGTCACATGATCCTTCAGAAATCTTTCTAATATCATTTTTGCTGTCAAAAAACGTGTTATTATCGTATTATAATCATCAATGACGAAAACAGTTGTGCAGATTAATATTTGTGTAAACAGCGACATTCTTTTAGGATTTTTAAAGAACAGGATGATTATTGTAAACTTTACAAATATCTCAACTCTCTTTTAATTAATTCAATGCATTCTTGCTGAATAAAAAAAAGTCATTTAAAAATATTTTGGATGGTTGTGCATGACCATATTTAGGGAAGAAACTGAATCAAAAACTATATACAGTATCTTGTCAAAAGCGGTATTTAGAGTGAATTAACCACATATTTTAGTGCAGTTGCTATCTTCAGCAAACATGAAGAGAGATCTCATAATCACATATTTTAGGGGCGCTGACAGCTGAATTAATCACAGAGATGAAAGATGCCTATGATGTACGCTTTCATTTGCCCATGCACTCACACACACACACAAACATGTATGCACACACAAATTTAGCTCCACCCACACGTTCTACATTAAGTTTCAATCAATACACATTACCCCCATGTTAACCCTTTCTTTCTTGACTGTGTCCCGAGGGCAGCATTAGGAATACTCATTCTCTTCGCTCCGCTGGTACTCCACAATACAAATTTGTTTCAAATGCAGTCCAGTACCAACCGAGCGAACAGGAAATAATCATTAGGCAAAGAAAAAATGCAATTATCCTATTCCCCCCCCCCCCATCCCAGAGCTAAGCTTGTTCTTCAAAGGTTTGAATTCAAAGATCTATTTTATGGTGGTTTATGCATATGTGCCTTTTCACCAGCTCTGTTTTAATTGCGGCGTGTAGCCTGGAGAATTGTAAGTAATCTCAACATTGTATAATGAAGAAAGCTCAATACGTTGGAGCTGAAAGAGAATGTCAGATGTGAGCGCTGAGAGGTGACTGCTGGAGAAAAGTCCGCTCACCATTTCTGTCGAGCTGCCAGACTTCATCGGAGGAGGCGGCTTGTGTTTGGGGGGGCCTCTGGAAAGGAGATGCAATGAGATGTTTAGCTGAAACCGTGGTGTGCATGGATGCTATACCGTGAACGCACCGATTAAGATGCATTGAGAATGAAAGGCACTAAAATAGCTTGGATGTTCCAGCCAGGAGAGAAAGAGAGAGCAGAAAATGGATGTTTGACATGAATGTGTGATGAATGTTGTTCACACTCACTCTCCGTTCTCCACGCTCTGCCGGCGTTTGTGGTACATGGCCACACCAGCGCCGATCAAACACAGGATGATTATGGCTGCAATGATTCCCCCGACGACTGCCCCCGTGCTGCTGGTTGATGGTGGTGGTAGAGGTTGATCTGAAACAAGCAAGAGAGCATACAATCTTATTAGTGGGCTTTCTGTTTTCTGCAAGTACCGACCATTTGTGTGACCAGATATATGAGAATGACAACATGTGACAAGTTATATTTACCACCAATGTCAGATCTATCTATCTGTGAAGAGTTAAGACCCGATATAAATACCAAACTATATATCCAGGTTGTATGTGCTTTTTAACTACAAAAGTTTCATAAGACAAACTATGAAAATTAGGATGGATGGATAGATAGATAAAGCAACAGGGACAAAACTGAATGATAGAACAGTAGAAAGATAGATAAAAATATAAAACGATAGAAATATATATACATAGATAGATATAGGTAGATAGATAAAAACTGAACAAACACACAGAACGATATAGATATAGATAAATAAAAATAGATAAACAGAACGATAGACAGACAGAAGATAGATAGATAGATCAAACAGACTCATAGAATGAACAAACAATAGACAGACAGATAACTTGTTTATCTCTGGTTATATTTATTTCAGGCATCATCAGACCCTCACTGAGAACTTCACAGAGATGTTCTGAACCCCAGTGTTTATTTAGCTTAATTACATTTTTCTTCCAGCTACCAATAAGACTCTAGTACTCTCAGCCTCATTTAACATTTTACTATGTTTAAACATGCAGATTATCTCCTATCAAAATACAAATAAAATGTGCATATTCCTCCTGCGTCTGGACACAGCCGTCTGTTCACAGCGATTACATGTATAAAGATGTTGAGCGGGTCACACAGCTGCTGGTCAGCATCACACGGATCATTTCAGAAGCACGGTTCGATCCGCTTTTGGAGCATTTGGTTTCCCAAACAGCTGGTAACTACATAAAACAGGCTGTGTGACTATGAGCAAGGATTACTTTAATAGGTTTATGTTGTTTGACATGCAGAGGCAGCGGATTTTAACATTTCTAAAATAAATACATATGAAATCAAGCGTTCCTGCTCTTATCGCTCACCAATGAAGGCAAACGTGCTCCCATGATTCATACACAGGCATTTACATATGTTCACTGAACGCCAATGAGGATTTTAGCCCCGATCTCACTGTATAGAAATATAAAATCTGAATTCTGAGGAGAATCTGAATTGAAATGCATTGTAGATTCCTACAGAAACGGAATTATGGAAGCAAACATAATGAACTGCAGTTCAAGCTTGAATCCAAGTACAATAGAAATAAATTCACATTCAAAGTAAATCATAAAACAATCTAGAAACGTTTTTTAAGACACATACATACAGTGGGTACGGAAAGTATTCAGGCCGCCTTAACTGTTTGTTATATTGCAGCCATTTGCTAAAATCATTTAAGTTACATTTTTTCTTCATTAATGTACACACAGCACCCCATACTGACAGAAAAACACAGAATTGTTGATGTTTGTGCAGATTTATTAAAAAAGAAAAACAATTTGAACACCTTTTGATCAAATACAGCCATGAGTCTTTTTGGGAAAGACGCAACAAGTTTTTCACACATGGATTTGGGGATCCTCTGCCGTTCCTTCTTGCAGATCCTCTACAGTTCTGTCAGGTTGGATGGGAAACGTTGGTGGACAGCCATTTTTAGGTCTCTCCAGAGATGCTCAATTAGGTTTAAGTCAGGGCTCTGGCTGGGCCATTCAAGAACAGTCATGGAGTTGTTGTGAAGCTACTCCTTTGTTATTTTAACTGTGTGCTTCATGAGTAAGCTCTTTCTCATTAATCAATGATTTGATATATATTTGATTAGCAGGTTTGGCGTGCCGTCTTGGAAGCGAGCCGGTAGAGCGGCGAGCCCCAAACCCTAGTGGGCCGAGCCCTAGCGAGGGCAAGGGTTCGGTGCTCGGCTCTGCCTCCGACTGCCCCCCTGGACAAGGAAGATGCTGACGGAGGAGCAGGGGAGGGGGAGAGATTGCAAAAGAGCGAGATGCTAGTTGGAAGGAGACGGGCTTATATATAGTAGAAAGGTAGCTGATTAATGGGAGGAGATTAATTAGGAAATTGGGAACAGCTGCAATTTATTCGAATTACCGCTCCTCCCGAAACTTTGTTATTATCGAAACATGCACTTCACGAGTACGCTCTTTCTCATTAGTGAATGATTTGATAGATATTTGGTAAGCAGGCGTGCCGTCCGGGAAGCGAGCCGGTAGAGCGGCGAGCCCCGAACCCTAGTGGGCCGAGCCCTAGCGAGGGCGATGGTTCGGTGCCCGGCTCTGTCTCCGACTGCCCCACAAAGAAGCAAGCAAATGGTGACGACAGCTTCCAAAAATTGCTGCCCCCCCAAAGAAGCTTGGGAATAGGGATTTTTTTTTTTTTTTTAGCTTGCGCTGCATGGTAAGCGCCCGGACCTGTAGAGAGAGCAGAAACAAGTGTTAGGACAGGTCGGTAAAATAATAACAAAGGGGCAAAAAAGGGGGCTGGTTAGGGCTTTGGGATATAATGGGTCTCTGCGGAGAGGTTTTGCAGAGGTGTTGCTTACCTCTGAGGCGGGTGCTGAAGTGATTTGGAAATGGAAGGGGATCTCAGTGGAGGAAATGCTAAAGCTGCTGCGGGTTTACGTTTTAGGGTGTTCCTCAGCGGGGAGGAAGAGGCTTGCTACTGCGGAAGCGGGTCTTGCGGGTTCTGCAAAAGAAATGTAGTAATTTTTTCGAGGAAGGAGGGTTTGCGGAGCTAGCGAAGCTTTTTGCGGGAGCTTAGAGTAAGCGGTATTCGGAAGAGGAGAGATAAGCTAGCTTCTGCGGAAGCGGGTTTGGATGGATGATGCAAGTAGCAGAAATGGGTTCTGCGGAAGCAGGTTGCGCGTGTTTTTTTTTTTTTTTTTTAAGGTTTGGGATAGGTCTAGTGAAGGTTTGCATAGTTTGCAAAAGGGTAGCTGGATCTGAGCAAATGTAATTTTTAAAAGCATCAGAAGACCAGCGTCCGAGTGTCTGAATCTGGAATGAGGCGAGACCCGTTTCGGCTGCTGATGTGGCGGCTCCGATTCTGAAAGAATGGGATGAGTGTTTGTCTAGGGAAAATCCTGATCTTGCGAGAACGGATTTGAAGTGCTTTTGGAACCAGAACCTGGAAGCAGGTTGGTTGAATTCGTCAAGAAAGAGAGGGTCGAAAGGGGAAGAGGCGGTCAAGCTTTTTAGAGCTAAGAAGGCTCGGAGGGTTTGATAGGGGTGCGTGGGAGACTGAAGGTTAAAAATGTAAATGTGGTGGCCTCTCATGAGCTGGTCATTTTGCTGCGCTTAATGAAGAAAGACATGGTCTCATGGTTATGGACGGTGAGATCGGAAATTGTTGGGTGGATGGAAGGGTTAAAAGGGGAATTCGTAGTGAATTCTGAAACCCTTAGGAAGCCGAAGAACGCTAAAGTGAACATAGCGTCCAGGGTGCGATCGAGTGTTAGGGGTAGCCTTTTGTCAGGGCGGGCGGGATTTGCTTTTTGTAAGCCTTTGATAATGAGGTTAGTTTGGGCGTTAGAAATTGCAGGGGAGGTTGAGCCGAAAAGCAATTTATGAAAAAATTTAATACCGCTAAGGTATCCTTTTATTGAGCTGATCTGGAAAAACGCACGGCATTAAGGTAAGAGATAAAGGAGGTGATGGTTAGGAGGGAAGAATCAGGGAACGGCAAGCTGTAGCTTAAATTAAAAATTTTGAATTTTTTCCAAGCGGTGAAGTAAGATTGAAGGGTGCTTGGGGCTACTGCTTGTAGCATGAAATTAAGGGAATGCTCATAAAGATGTCTTAGGGAATGGCGTATGGGAATATTAGCTGCGAATATGGAGGAATGTGGGTCGGCAGGGGGTCAGCATCTGGTGCCAGCGTCCTGAATTTCTGAAAAAGAAAGCGGGACAAGGAGTCAGCGATAATGTTGTTTTTTCCAGGGATATGTCTAGCAGTGATAACAAATTGTTTAAGGGGAGAATTCCAGACAAGGCATCTGAGAAGAGGCATGATGGAAGGGGAATGGGAACTGTGCTTCGTTGTCCAGTGTTGTTTCCAATGCATGAAGCTGTCCATTCAGTACCCCATAAGTCGGCGGCAATGACAATGGGGTATAGCTTGAAAAGAGCGCTAGATGCTGCATGGGGTGGGGTAGCTGATAATTCGACGGGCCATGGGGGAGCGAACCACTGGTTTTGGTAAAAGCGTCCAAAGCCTATGGAGGGGGCGGCTTCAGTAAAGAGTTAGATGTCAACAGGGTTAGCCAGGCAGTCTTTATAAAAGTAAGAATGGCCGTTCCATTGCGATAGAAAATAAATCCAGAGCTGAATTTCTCGGAGGCAAGGGTCTGACAGTGTAAGGGGGTCTTCGAGGGAAGGCACTGAGGAAGCTAGGGTGAGCAGGTGGGAAATGAAGGGTCGGCCCTGTGGAATGATGCGCATGGCAAAGTTCAGATGCCCGAGGATGGAGAGAAGTTCTCTTTTGGTGCGCTGGGGTTGAGCTAGAAAATTTGTGGCGATGATGATGATCCTGTCTAATTTCTCTTTAGGGAGGGAAGCCTCGAATTTTTGGGTGTCAAGGTTAATGACTAGGAATTCTATGCAGGTGCTGGGGCCTAGGGTTTTTTCGTGAGCTACGGGAATTCTTAGTGAGGGTTCAGAGGCAAGGGCATTAGTGGGAACGGGCAGGTCTTTGGCTGTGGCAAGGGAAAAAGGCGAGCGGGAAGAAGAGGGAGGAAGGGAGGGGTTAACAGAAGGAGCGTAGGGAGCGGAGGTTTGGGGGGTGTCGAAGCTAGGGAAGGGAAAAGAGGGGAAAGAGACCTGGGAGGAAAGAGACAGATTAGTGCGGGAGGGCCCAGGTTGCTGGCAGTCTGTGGGAAGAGAGAGAGCAGAGTTAGTGTTATTTGTGGGTGGGTTGGTTGGGAGGAGTGGAGCAGCCGGCCAGTTGCCGAAGAAGTCGGACAGAGCTTGATGAAGTTGGGCTGGAGTTATAGCGCTTGAGTGTTCTTGGTGAGAATGTTCAGTAAGTCTGGTTTACTGGCTTTACGGGAGAATGGGATCTTGAATGCTGAGAGAGTTTGGCGGAGGGATATTATGGTCCATCTGCTTGCGGTTGAACGAGCCGAAGCGTAGGAGGAGGCCAGAGAAAGTGGAGCAGGTCTTTCGGGTGGTGGAGAGCGGGCTCTTTTAGCAGGTGAGTGGTGGGGCCTGATAGGCCTTCGGCCTTGGCTGGGCGCCCCGGCCTCTTTGGTAGCTGGAGGCGGGGCGGCGGCTTGCTGGCTAGCGTCTTGCTGGCTGGGTTGAGCAGAGGCTCTGTGGCCGATTGTGGCGGCGAGTTGCTGGCTGGTAGTGGCGGTAGCTCAGGGGCCTGTTAGAGCAGCGGCTTGCTGGTAGGTTGAGGCCGCGGCCCGATGGCCGGCTGGAGCGGTGGTGAGAGGCTTGAGAGGAGCGGACTCCTCATGGATAAAATCCGAGAAGTCAGAGTCAGACACCTTGGTCTTTGTTTTGGCGAAAACAATACGTGTTTGTCTTGCAAAAGAGTGAGATGGTAGTTGGAAGGAGACGGGCTTATTTATAGTAGAAAGGTAGCTGATTAATGGGAGTAGATTAATTAGGGAATTGGGAACAGCTGCGATTGATTTGAATTACCGCTCCTCCCAGAACTTCGTTATTATCAAAACATGCACTTATTGTGCTTATTGGAAGGTCATTGTATTGTTGAAAGGTAAACATTCGGCCCAGTCTGAGGTCCTGAGCACTCTGGAGAAGGTTTTGGTCCAGGTTATCCCTGTACATGGCCGCATTCATCTTTCCCTCGATTGCACTTAGTTGTCCTGTCCCTGCAGCTGAAAAACACCCCCACAGCATGATGCTGCCACCACCATGCTTCAAAGTCAAAGAAGCTTTATTGTCACCTCAACCATAAATAGCAGATGCAGAACACAGTGAGGTGAAATTACGTTCCTCCTAGACCAGAGGTGCTACACAGAAGTACAGAAATACAGACATACATGGAGCTAAACATGGAGTTGTGAATAATGAATAATTTCAATAATATTGAATTAAAAAATGTAAGGCTAAAGACTTAAGACTAAAGACATACTTAAAAACTATGCTAATCTATGTGCAAATATCCCAACACATACAACAAACAAGTGCACAGAAGAACCCTAACCCAAACAAGACAATGCAAACAACAACATATAGTCCGCCTTACTGAGACGACCAAGACAGTTTGGTGCATAAATAGATGATATAGAATGGATGGAGAACAGAGATGGACCATGCGTCAAAAGAAAGGTTACAGTGGTATAAATATAAGTATAAGTACAGATTGAGATAATAATGTCAAAAAGTGATGATGAAAAAAGTGACATGTGCGCGCAAAAAATAACATGTGTGCAAAAGAGCATTTTAGTGTGTTTGTATATGTATGACTGTGTCTGACTATGTCCAGCATAGTGTATGTTGCTTTAGGTGTATGTGTGTGTGTGTGCGTATGTGCGTATGTGTAGCCAGGTCAGCTCAGTACTCTGTTGAGATACCTGATTGCCTGAGGGAAGAAACTGTTTAACAGTCTAGTTGTCCGGGCCAGAATGCTTCTGTACCTCTTTCGGAATGGCAGGAGGGTGAAGAGTGTGTGTGAGGGGTGTGTGGGATTATCCACAATGCTGTTGGCTTTGCGGATGGAGCGTGTGGAGTAAATGTCTGTGATAGAGGGAAAAGAGACTCCAATGATCTTTTCAGCTGTCCTCACTATGCACTTAAGGGTCTTGCGATCTGAGAGGGCACAATTCCCAAACCAGACAGTGATGCAGCTGCTCAGGATGCTCTCGATGGTCCCTCTATAGAAGGTGGTCAGGATGTGAGGTGGAAGATGAGCCTTCCTCAGCTTACGCAGAAAGTAGAGACGCTGCTGGGCTTTCCTGGTGATGGAGCTGGTGTTTAGTGACCAATTTAGGTCCTCCATCAAATGAACACCAAGGCATTCATCCGTGGAGCGATTTGGACGATACGTGAACTGCATGGGGTCAAGAAAAGGTGGCAGCAGACTCTTAATGTGCCCCATGACGAGCCTCTCAAAGCACTTCATGGTGATTGGTGTGAGTGCAACAGGACGATCATTTAGGCAGGACACCAGAGACTTCTTTGGCACGGGGATGATGGTGGTGGACTTTAGGCATGTTGGGACGATGGCACTGCTCAGGGAGATGTTGAAGATGTCTGTGAAAACATCTGCCAGCTGTTCTGGCTGAAGGTATGTTGTCAGGTCCAGCAGCTTTCCGTGGGTTAACTCTGAGTTTTTCTCACGTCAGCCGTGGTAAAACGGAGCACCTGGGCCCTCATTTATCAATGGTGCGTACGGACAGATTTGTGCGTAGTGAGTACAGAAGAAAAATTTCACGCAAAGTGTGGAATTCACCA
>JAUCMU010000080.1:17828286-17838937 GCA_032275025.1 Enteromius treurensis | reverse complement strand
CTATTGTGGGAGTGGCCTCTGTCGGTGTGACGCCACACCCACATGCATTTGAGAATGGCTTGATTTCAGAAGGGGCAACTTATTTTTATTACATTAAAAGAAAGCTACTGGTGGATCTTTATCATTGTAGGGTGGTTGTGTACACACATTTCAGTCCAAACAGCTTGTAAAAGTGCATGTGGCACCGGATGACCCTTTTTATGCCCCGGGTGTGTATAGGTTAGTTTTTCGACTGATATTTATGGAGCTTCAAAATTATTCCCACTATCCACCAGCATTACCAAACTTGGAAGAGCCAGGATAGATTTTTAAAAAACTGTGACTGTGTTCATCTAAAAGCAGAAAGTCTTTTACACCTAGGATGACTTGGGGGTGAGGAAATTATGGTGTAATTTTAAGGTGAACTATTCCTTTAAGTAACAATTTAGCCCTTAAAGAGTGCACATACCTTAGTACATGGATAAGCACCAGAAAATAAACTTATCACATCTTTAAAGTCAAAACAGCATTCACAACCCACTTCACTACCATCTGTGTCCACATGAATATACATATATATTCATGTGGACGACATATATTTCCAAATGAAACGGAATATTCAATGGAAACAATCAATTGAATTCGATTCTGGAATTGATTGCATCCTGAAAAGTGAATCAGAGCTGAACGTCAGTCTGCAGTGGATTGTGGAAAAATACTACCCTCCACATTATATCATATACCACACCATAAAATTGCGCTCTGTTGCATACAGTTGCGTGCAGTTGCAAACCAGCCTGTCAGTCACCCTGTCACAGTTAACATCCTCCCTTCACATTTTAATTACATTTACACCACTCACACAATTCTGAACCGAATGCCCCTCCAAAACGCAATGGGTTATGGGCCATATCAGCTGGAAAAATGACTTTATTTAGCGGGGATAAATCACCCGAAAGTGAAAATTACCCAATGATTTACTAACCCTCAAGCCATCCTTGGGTGTATATGACCTTCTTCTTTTAGACAGATAGAATCAGAGTTATATTCAAATGTCCTGGCTCTTATTTAATGGCTGTAAATAACGATCGAGGTTGTGAAGTGTGAAAGTGCGTCCATCCTTTATAAAAAGTACTCCTCGTGGGTTAATAAAGGCGTCCTGGACCGAAGCAATGCATATGCATGAAAGCAATATCTTCTTATAATTTACACAAAGACATCACTTCAGGAAAATGACTTCCCATTTCCCATGGAATTAACTTATTTTTCTGACCTCATTTCTTACATCATAAGTGTGCTTATTTTTAACTTTTTTTTTCTCAAGAAAACAAGACATAACATCTCAGGTCAATTTGCTTCTTTCACGTCTTGATAAGAATGTTAATAAACTTGCACTGGAAAACAAGAAAATATACCTGAGAAAGAATAGAGCTTTTTGCAGTGAGCACACTGGGGTACAGGGAACTTCATGCTGCTTTTTCTCATTTTTAACAGTTGTTAATGCTAACCAGATTATAGTTGCTGTGTTAAATACTTGGTAAAGAGTTACCTACTGCATGATCTACAACAATGGCATCTACAACTACGCAACTAATACCTGTATTCTTAATGACCGGAGCCAAAAATGAAAGTAATTTCAGAAGCAAGCCATTCAATTTTGGTGAAAAGACAAAATGTTCTTTCAACTAAACTGCACTTAAAAATCACTCATAAAAAGATGTAGCAGTCAAGTTAAAAAGGCCAATTTTGATTACATGCTGATTTAAAACATGGGAATGCTCCTCTTGTTTTACAATAAATATGAAGTGTGTCAGTTTTCTCTGCTGAAATACTTTCTTCTCTCCCAGTGTTCTTTGGTCTGTCACAATTCATCAGTATTTTTATCTTTTCCTCTCCTCCTTGTTGTGGGAGGACAAGAACTTGTTTTGTACAGTAGCTGGGTCAAAGGTTTAGGCGAGGCCAGATACAGCTCCAGTGAACCAAGAAACGCTTTCACAACACACCACTGACCAACACACACACACACACACACATCCATCCATCAGCAAACAGCACTCGACTATGACTTTCCAGCTCTTTTCCTCCCTCTTTTAGCACAACAAAACAGAACTCAAGAGGGAGCGAATAAGAAAGAGCGACAGAAACAGAGTGGAGGGACATTGGGGAAAGCCTGAAGCACACTTAACCTCTATTACGAGCTGGTGTATGCGCTCCAGCGTTGTAGCATACAGTGATAGAGCCACGGGCGATGCAGAGGAGGGTGCGCACGGGGACACGACCACACACACACCTCGATTTAATGGAGAGCCCGGTGGCGATGTCACAGGCAACATACTTCACTCATTTGGCCATATCATCTTATCTTATCTAGGGGAGTTCCCACGAGGCTTCCAGTCAGAAAGCATCAAAAAAGAAAGAAAGAAATAATAACAGTGGCAAGGAGGAGAGAAAAACCTCATCTTTATCTCTCAGCACATATTTCTCCCCACCCTCACCGAGATCAAAGGCTCTGCAGATGCAAGCCGACTGTTTTCTTACATATTTTCTTTCTTGTTGCGAGCTAACTCAATAACAGAAAGAAAAAAAGCTTTTCATTAATATTCATTTCATTCAATCTGCGGCTCCATTCCGTGACTATAGGAAAATCCACCATATGGCGGAGTCTGAATAGACTGCTTCGTCCCTATTGTGAGAAAATATGTGTTTAGGGAATGATCACAGATGATTTTAGGAGCCGGGATCCGAACCAATCAGAAAACGTGCGATGTGAAAGGAGATGCGGACAATGGAGCCCGAGTGTGAAGATGGCCTTGCTCTTCATGAGAGAGAATTGAATTTTTATCTAAAGTTAATGTTATAAAAATCATCCCCCGGTTCTCGTGCAGAGGGAAGCTGACCTCTAGCGGTTCAAGGCTGAAGGGTTGCAAGCCAAATAAAAGATGAGCTTTAAAAAAAAAAACGTTTACGAGAGCGTACTTTTGAACGTGGAGTGGAGTGACAGTGAAGCTCATGAAGAGAAGCTCTGCTGTTATTAGATTTGCATTGATTTTCAGCGCTGGCAAAGAAAAAGGAGAAATTGTGACCGTTATCAAGAAGCAATGCTGAGAAATCAAGCCTGGTCATCAAACAAACTGCTAATTAAACTCCAGCGCAAGTTATGCTCGTAAAAATGTCCATGTGTGAAGTTGTCTGACGGGCATAAAATAACCAACAGCGTTTGGTTTCATTCTGCATGGCATACAAGGGACGGGGTAAATCAGAAATCTATGAAACTACAATAACTAACTGGTGTGGAAAAACTCAAATAATGACACGACAGAAATTGCTGGAAGCAGGTTCACTAGATGAATTTTAAATCACTGTTGAAATTCAGCTGCTGAACCTGCATGTGTTCCACCAGTGAAGGGAAATCAATGTGATGATAATACTCCACCAATATGGGATTTTCAGTGGCACACTGTAACAAAAAGAAAAGATTTCTTTAAAAACGCTACATTTCTTTAATAACTAATACAGATTTTACTGCTTTGTTTTGGCAATAAGAATTTCATTAATCAATCTATAAAATCACAATTACTACCATGAAATATAATGAGCTCTTAACATCAGCATACAGAGTCCGAAGTGATAGCAGCGGCAAGAGTAAAAAGAACTGAATAAAAATGTGCCACGACCTACAGGAAGCTGAATTTCAATGAGAATTGACAATATGACCATGAAATACACTAACTATATATAAATGTCTCTCTCTCTCTCTATGCATCTGTCTACCACTCATTCATCTACTCATCTCTCTCTCCATCCATCCAACCATATATCTATCTCCACCCATCTCTCCCACCCTTCTCTCTATCCATTCATCCCTCCACCCACCTCACTCCATACATCCCTCTCATCCATCCTGCCCACTTTTTCTCTACCATCCATCCATTCATACATCAATCCATTCATCCACCCACCGATCTCTATATTCATCCCTTCCTCCATCCATCCTTCTCTCAGTCCATCCAACTACCCAACCATCTCTCTCTCCCTCTCCATCCATCCACCTCCCCTATTTTTTTCTCCATCCATCCATCTTGCTCGTTTATCGCTCCATTCATCAATCCATTCAACCAATCATCCATCTACTCGCCCTTTTCTATCTATCCATTTATCTCTATCTGTCTATCCATCCATCCATCCATCCATCCATCAACTTACCCATCTCTCTCTCTCTCCATCCACCCGCCGATCTCTTTCCACTCATCCTTCCATCAGTCCATCCACTCACCCATCTCTCTCCATTTATTAATTCCTCACTCCATACATCCCTCTCATCCATACTGCCCACTTTTCTCTATCCATTCATCCCTCCACCCACCTCACTCCATACATCCCTCTCATCCATACTGCCCACTTTTCTCTACCATCCATCCATTCATACATCAATCCATTCATCCACCCACCAATCTCTATATTCATCCCTTCCTCCATCCATCCTTCTCTTCTCTGCACCAAACCATCCTTCTCTCAGTCCATCCAACTACCCACCCATCTCTCTCTCACTCTCCATCCATCCACCTCCCCTATTTTTTTCTTCATGCATCCATCTTGCCCATTTATCGCTCCATTCATCAATCCATTCAACCAATCATCCATCTACTCGCCCTTTTCTCTCTATCCATTTATCTCTATCTATCTATCTATCCATCCATCCATCCATCCATCCATCCATCCATCAACTTACCCATCTCTCTCTCTCTCCATCCACCCACCCACCGATCTCTTTCCACTCATCCTTCCATCAGTCCATCCACTCACCCATCTCTCTCCATTTATTCATTCCTCACTCCATACATCCCTCTGATCCATCCTGCCCACTTTTCTCTACCATCCATCCATTCATACATCAATCCATTCAACCACCCACCAATCTCTCTATCCATCCCATAATCAATCCATGCTTCTATCCCATCCATCCATCCATCCATCCATCTCTCTCTTCATTATCCATCCCTCCTTTTCTCCATCCGTCCATCTCTCTCTCTCCATTCCTCCCTTTTCCATTCTTCCCTATCTCTATCGCTCTGCATCCATCCACCCCACCAATTTCTTTCCATCCTTTGGAATAGTTGTCCTGGAAACCCAGACATTCCACCTTGATGAATGTTTAATTTCAAACCCAGCTTCTATAAAAATACAAAAATCAGCTCTTGTTAGAGAGCTTGCTTCAAAAGACTTAAATCAGTTACAATTTGATCTATAACGCATCGTCAGTGATGCTGTAAGCCGACCTCCCCTCCTTTATCTTTCTGTGGCCAGGACTGACTGTGCCCAGAGCAGTCGCCAGAAAACAAGAGGCTAACCAGCCACTACATAAAGCGCTTCACACTACAGAGTCCTTCCCACTCACTCGTTTGCTTTCACAAAACACATTCAGAGCACAAAACACTCTCACTCAGAATGGACAGCATCACAAATGGACATCCCACTCAGCACTCCATTGAGCGCTAGCGGCCCTATTAGCGTCATTAGCCGCTAATATAACGTACATTATGTGGAGATGATGGATGCAGGACACTAACCTTACTGCTCCTGAGAGTAAACATTCAAGGCCCATTAACCACTGATCAGACTGCATTAAGAGAAGCAGGTTTGCGATGGCGATGGCAATTTTCAAGCCAGCATCTTTAGCCAAGTGCTCGGCCCCCACAGGACCGTTCCCAAATACATTTAAAGGAAAAGGAGGAAGAGGGGCATAATCTCTTAATTGTCGTCTTTGATGTTCAGTGGTCTAAAAGCTATCTGGAGATCTTTTCTACTAAATGGCATTAGAAATTTAGAAGTGTTCCTCTCTCAGCGTTTGAAGAGCCGATGCATTTTTTGTTTGTGACAAAGTTTAAAGGAGCTGCTGCTGCAAAGAGCACGAGCAAGTCATAAACAGCACATTGATATTAATAGCAGCTAATTATATATTTTATGTTCTGTCAGGCACACAAGTACAGCTAGAGCTTGTGCGAACACTATCCAGCATCTTTAGTTTTGGACGTGATGAACTGGTAGCCATCGCATTGACACTTCACAGAGATGCCTGTTTGAAATGTGTTTTTATCCAAGAGAAATACGGTTGGTACATCTAGTGTTTCTCATCATGTTCCTAAAACGTTCCCCGCCGGATGTCAGAACAACATGTTGCAGTTTCGGAGATTCTGATTCATAAGGTTTGTCATGTTTAGATGCCTGGCAGATCTTTGTACACAAATTTGACGCAAAACGAACGCAATGCTTTCCAGATGATGCGCTTTTTCACAGTTAGTTATAGAAGCTTGCTTCATGGAAAGAAGCAAATGAATAAAAGGCAATTCAGAAATTCAACCTTATTTCTTAATTAAAAAATAATTGTGACTGACTGATTTCTGACTAATCTGTAACTTTCTCATATTTTGACTACTTCTGACTTTCTCAGAGTGAACTTTTTTATGACTCCAAGTTACCTGAGCTTCCATAAATATTACCATATGACACTGTAACAGATTAGCTAAAGGATAAGCGAACCATTTACTATATAAACGCATACATACAGTACAGTAACACCTATAAATACACACAACCGATCCTACACACACATCCATACTGTAGCTCCTCACACACACTTCAGACACAGCAGGACGCTGCTTCTATTAGCATATTAAACAAGCTGACGGCTCATTAATGTAAATTTGGTCACGGTCACCTTGCTATAAGCGATAAGGTGAGGAGCTGGACGCCAGCTAGAACGACAAGTGTGTTTGTGTGCCTCTGTGTGAATGTGTATAACTTTCCCCCAGGCAACCCTTCCTCTGTCTGCCAACTCCACTGTACTGAAGTTCCTTCCCTCAGCCTGCATTTCAAAAAACATGAGCTGTGAAGTGACGCTTCTAATGGAAGAGGTTTTAAAAAAGCAAAGCTTTGAAGGGTGAAAACACACAGGCACGCACTCTTTTGTACACTGACACCTTGACGGGTTAGCACAAGCTTGACATACCTAAGTCTGATTCGGAGGCGTGTCAGATCCAGTTGCCATGGACACAGAGCGCCCATGGCGACGTAATAAATGAACACATTCATACACACACACATTCAGAGGCGTGCACACATCTCTTTATTGCACACAAAAATTTGCAGCCTTTCTTTTCGGTCGCACACTGACAATGATTCCCTCTCTTGCAGGTTGCTACGTTAACAAACACATCCAAACGCACTCCTATTTGCCCAAGGCTGGCCACTGCTGAGGTACCACCTGTATTTCAGGCACGCAATCTTCGCCACTAGACTCTTGAAGCGAAAATCGATGCAGATCCGCCTCAAAGTGCTCTCTGGAAAACCCTGCCCCATTAAAAACAAGCTGACAACCTGTCAGCCACTTTCCCTCCCGGTGCACTTAAACAGCACAAGTACAAAAAAAAAAAAAAAAAAAAAAATTATTTTTTTCTCCAAACCATAGTTTTCTTTTCAGCACTTTTGTTGGCTTTCACTTGGAGATTTTCACCACAAATGCGCGGCGCGGTTCCAAAACGTTATGTCCCGGGAGAGCATTGAGTGCTTCATTTTGGAGAAATGAGGTTTAAAAATAGCACACCAAAAGGTACATGCTGTGGTGATTGGAGACTCACAGGACCGGATGACCACTGGAACGCTGCTGGTGTTTAAAGTGAGGGAAAGGAAAGTTTACTTTTGAAAACTCAAACACCAAGTCGCTCAGTACAGATCAAACAATTGTCCGTATATACTCAGCAAATAAAGAGCTGAAGAACCTGATGATCAAATTATCCAGGAGATGTTCGACCATATATGCTGGATAAGATGGCAGAAGATTGCCCCCATAAGAACAATGTGCATTTACTTTTTAAACTGAAATAGGATGATAATGGATCAGCCAATGTGTTATTAAAAGGAAATAAGTAGAAGACTTTGGTAATCGCCTTCTTGGCATTTTACCCCAAGGGTCTCATTTGATATTTTTGACTATAATTGTTACTCCACAAATCTACACTCATGTGTCCACAAACCCCTCATTAACAACATTTTTGATATTCAACATAATTATTTTTACACCATGAAAAAATTGAGGAAAAACTGTACACAATATATTATATATACAGTATATACACACACATACATAAATACAAAAAAAACAATAATAGTAATAATAATTATTTTTATGTATTATATAAAATATATTATAAACAATTTTTTTCTGCAATTCAAAATTTGAGAACCCCCCCCCCAACATATCAATAAAAAGAAAATAGGATTTTATTGAAATATTTTTATTGAAATGCATTTATATAAAATTAGTGCCAAACAAACAATTAAATCACATCCAAAATAAAACATTTTATTTCCATAATATATGTGCTTTGTGTATTTATTATTTAAATATGAATACACACATGCATGTATATATTTCAGGAAAATATGTTATGCTTACATATTAAATGTATTTATTTCTAATATAAATTATATGAATATAGATTCAAAATAAAATATGCTGTATATGTGTGCGTTTAAAAGTTTAAGTACAAAAGTTTAAAAATTATTTTGGATGTGATCAATTGCAATTCATTGTTTGACAACACTAATATAAATATATATTTATATTAGGGTTAGGGTTTTAATTTATTTATTTAAAGCACATTTAAAATGCCCTGTAAAGTTGTATTAACATATATATATAAATAAGTGTTACGCACATATTCTTTATTCAATAATTTTTTTTAATTTTTTATGTCAGTTATTTTCTTTTGAATTCGGGAAAAGTTCACAACTCTAGTTTTGCCCACTGAGTCCTCCTGGGAGCATCAAGATGCATTAGCATTTACACTAAACGCGACGTGGTTACATGCATGTCTGACCACCTTTGACTGTGGTTTGAGTGATGCGATCACAAAACGTTTTGGACCCCCGGTTACACCTGTATTTAGCACTGTCAGATCACCCGTGAAGGATGTTAATAGCAGGTGAATAGAGGGCCAGTCATTTGGAGCACAAGCACTTACATGAGCCACATCTGTGACGTAGACACGCCATTATAGTTTTGTACCTAACAGAGCACTACTGTTAACCATAATAAATCCATCAAGGTTACATGTTAATAATTAAATCATATAAAATCGATCCAACAAGCATACTTGTGCAGCCGATATAGCTGCTGAATGCAGGCAATGCAGACAAAAGCATTCCATTTCTTCAATGGAAATTTCTCATTCCATAGAATTCTCCCTGAGGATCCACTTCTAAGCCTGCAGTTGAAGAGGAATCTAGTAAGTGTGAGGTGGGTGTGCATCTAAAACATGCATACACACACACACACACACAGCTGTTTAGACGCTGAAGGAATGCCTCAGGGGAACGACATGTTTCACCATGCTAATGCTAAACACTACCACTGAAGAAGCGCGCCAAAGAGAATACACTGTCTGACAGGCGTAAAGCCCCATCAAATGCATTTCACACACATGGACGGAACATGTCACATGCATAATGCAGTCAACTCACACACATACACACACACACACGCAGCTCTTCCCTGCCATCAGTATGCATGCAGGAGGTTAGTTGGCTGGTTGGTAGAGGGTAATTTCTGGATTATAATTGGATGCGTAAATGTTTACCCTCTTGACTCACACTCACTGATTCCATCAAGACTTTAAAAGATCCTTTTCATCATTTTCACAGCAAAAACAAAAATGAACCCCTCCAGCAAAGTGAATGTTATAAAATACTTATTCTTGTAAGTTTTGAAATCATAATAAAAGATTGCAACACATTGCAAATTTTTGGAAGTCAATATAAAAATGTACTATTTAAAAAAAAAAAAAAAAATGTATATAACTGTTTATAAATCGTTTTAAATTTAGTATTCTTTACTGGCACAGCAAATATTTGACATGTGTAATGCCAAAGCATCGGAATACAAATACATTAATAAAATGCTGCAAAACCCTAATACGCACTGAACACCTTTAATCATGAATGATTAAAGCTGGGGGTAATAGTTTGGACAATGAGTGTGTTTTTAGGAGAGCTTAAGCTTTCATTTGCATCTAGATGAGCTTTCTAACATTTGTTCAGTTAGAGATCTTCCACAAAGTGAGAAAACTCTGCTCTCTCCATATACATGGTATAGCATGAGCACACACACACACACACACACACACACACACACTAGTCATACTCCATCTGGAGCTCTCAGCTGCTGATAGAGAGAGAGAAAGACTTGTCCCTTTTCCCTCCTTCACTTGTTTCTTTCTACCATCTGCCGTGTTTCTTCCTCCTTTTGCCACCCAACCAATAACACACATTTTTCTATAATGGAAGGGACTTTCAATTGACACTTCTGAGTGAGCTAATAATATTTCTATTCCTTACATCTATTAAATGCTAACACAAATTGTTTTCACATGTTTAGTGAGACATTTACATCACATTATATACACCATCATGCAAACGTGTGTGTGTGTGTTTAAAAAAACAAATTAAAATGAATGTTTTTATTAAAAATAGATGCATTTAATTGATCAAAAGTAGCCGTAAAAAATATTTGTGATGTAAAAAAATATATATATATATTTTAGTGCTGTCAAAAGATTAATCGCGATTAATCGCATCCAAAATAAAAGTTTTTCTTTACATAATATATGTGTTTATG
>JAUCMU010000080.1:17801163-17812180 GCA_032275025.1 Enteromius treurensis | reverse complement strand
TCATCAATAAATACCATCCAAGGCTGACTTTTCCAAAACACTTCTTTATTTGCTGCTAAGAAGAAACCCCAGAAGTTGTGTGAAGTATAGCTCCATTGTTGTTCAAAGTAAAAGAAAAGGGGGAAAAACAAAGTCATATTATTGTTAGTTTTAATAAATAAAAATGTGAGGGAAAAAATTTCTCTTTTTTATTGTATTTTAGCCGTATCGAAAACATATCGAACCGTGACACTACTGTATCGTATCGAACCGAACCGTGATTTTTGTGAATCGTTACACCCCTAATATATAGGTATAAACAATAGGTAGAAAAATTCTACAAAGTTTTTCAATACTCATTTTCAAAGTTATGTTCATTGTTCAAACTTTTTACAGTTATGTTGGAAACATAACTTCTAATGAATAACTGAGCAGAATCAGGAATTAAAATGGTATTGTGTTGAGAGATAACAGCGTGCTGAGACAGAGCTGTGCTGATAAATGCATTCTTTCAAAACTCTCCTGTCATTTTTGCAATTTCTACAACACCACGTCTGTCACAGCCAGCTTGATAACAATCCTGGCGACAAATCAGCGAAATTTGCAACAACAGCACAGAATGCATCACAAAAGTCTTTGCGTTTGCAAGGCATAAAACGGATGTGGAAGATCAATGAATGTGAATTTTTTTTTAGTGCCATTGCAGCACTGGCCTGAAGGGATGAGTGACAGTCCTGTCAACTGGCTCCAACTGTTCTCACACTAGCTGCAGGCCATTCTTATCGGCAAGCACTGATTGGTCTCTTGGACCCTACTGTATATATAAATGTCAAATCAAATGAATGGCAGGAAGCCAATCTATCTGAATCCACCCTGTGTTTTGTGTCTGTACGGCATGGATAAAATCCACCTGGCAAACGGCTGAACGTGGCATTCCATAAGAAATTACAATTCCAGTTGTGTAATGTTAGTAAATTACGACAATCATCTCAGCACAAGATATTCTTTTGAAAGATCACTCTTTTTTCCCCCTCCACTCGATGTCAAGCATTATTGTACCTACCACTGTGTCCTAATCAAACCGTAATTCAGCACCATTTCAACAACCTACACTCTTAAAAGCGTTTTTATGGACCTTTAACAACCATGAAATCTTTTAGACGAACAAACAGTTCTATTGGAAACCATTCTTTCCATTATAAAAGTGTTCCTCACCGAGATAAAGTTTCTATTTTTCTATTCAATGAAAGCTTCTTTAAAAAGGAAATTCATTTAGATATGGCTCTTGTAAGAATTGTCCACAAATAATTTATTTCGGGAATCAAAACTTAATACTGTTGTTATTATTATTAGACTTATAATTTGTATCACTTAACATATTCAAATGTACTATATACAGTGATGAAGGAAATTCTATTATGAGAAGTAATCATTTTCAAACAATAAATATATCACATGATAAACACATTCTGTTAAACAGTGGACTATGTTGAATTATTATAAAAATCGTCATATTTATACATTAATCATGTAAATAATAGCGTACTTTAATATTTGCGACAGACTGGAGAAGTTGTGTGGTTTCCATCACTGGTCTTTTAACATTTCTATTATAAAACATCTTACCTTCTCCTACGCCTCATTCACAGTCGATTCGTGCTGGATTTCTGCTTCTGTTTACAGTAAACCCTGCCTAGTTTGATTTCATTGGCCATCCAAGTCAAATTGACATTGACAAATGCTTAAGCTGAGACAGACCAGCCCAAATATGTACATTTTAAACCGTTGTGTCATCTTTACCACAAAAAGGATGCTACATAAAGGAGTGTAGTGATCAGTGCAAGAACTTCACATATTAATCGGAAGAAGGGAGTTTGACTGAAAGGCAATCCGACCAATCACAACGTCGGTGGACTTAAACTTGAAAAATGTTGGGTATTGATGTCTTTTCACTGATACCTCCTGATGGTCATTCATGTTTATTTCTTGCCATTACAAGTAATGAGAAAGATGAAGGATAAAGGATTCACAAACCCTACTTACTGTACGGTTTAAATATCTCAAAAAACTAAATTTCCTCTTTGCTAGGGACGTAGTAGCGAAAACAGTAAGTAAAGGGCAGGTCTTTGCAAAATATTAATTATGCCATTTCGAAATATTCCGAAGGAGTACGTGTTTCTCTCAGTGTATGAGGTGCTTATGGCCCGCCCTCTTTGGAAGTCTTATTTTTGCGCGGTTTATAAAAGTTATTGATTTAAAATTAGGCATTTTTAAAATGATTGATTGACATCAACATGAATCATTGGCATATGGCCTGCCTCCTTTGATGGTGTTTTTCCTGTTGGTCTGAATGAAAAAGCTCATTTATTCTTCCCCACTAGGTGCTGCTTTTGGAGCAGTTTTCCTGGTAATGCTGTACAGTATATTATTAATCAATAAAATACTTTTTTGACCTTGCATGCATATCAACCTGTTATTGAGGACTTCCAAAACCAAAATCTAAGCCTTTTTATTACCCATAATAGGGGTATTTTATTTTAAGGGCTTTTAATTTTTTTTTTTTTTTTTTTTTTTTTTTTTTTAAGTGTGCAGACTCACGTCCTTGTGCAGGGAAGTAAGGAGAGAGACTGGAGGTGGTGACAGAACAGTGGCAGAGTGTTGTCAAGGCGACAGATGCGGGTGCCTGGAGTGGGCCCTCAAGGCTAAGGGAGACTCGCTGTGTCTCGCCGGCTCAATGAGAACGAGGCCACAACGGGCGGCAGGTTTGTCAAAAGCCATTAGCAAGTGGAGGATAATGCGAAAGGGGTGAGATTCCTGTGTGTACATCCTGATGGAGGCTACCTCTGGAAACCCTCGGGCACAGATACTGCCAGAGTTTGCTTAGGTTTATATTTTTGATATGTATATGCTACAGCATAAAAGTTAAGTCAGTAGGTTTGTTTATTTATTTTTTTAATGAATGCCTTTTATTCAAAAATTAAATGCTGTTCTACAAATAAGAAAACAGAGATATTCGTTTTTGCAAATAAACTCCTATATAGTTACCATTTAAAATAATTGCATAAAAATATGTTTATAATCATACAGTTTACAAAGTAAAGAAATGTGTATTACCTCTCTCAATATTTTATTTTACAGTTTTTAACATTACATTCTAAAATATTTATTCACAATATATAAAATAGTTATATATTAAATAAAATATTTAAAATTATTACAACTTTTAAAAATAACAAATGCAATGTATTATTATATTTTATATCTAAACAAAAAATATTTATTTAAATATATAAGCTAAATAAATACAAACATGCATGTATATATTTAAGAAAAATATGTTTATGTATATATAATATGAATATATAAAATAAATAAACTAAAATATTTTTAAAATACATACTGTATTTGTGTGTGTATTTATATATACATAATAAATAAAGTACACATACATATATTATGTTAACAAAAACCTATTTTGGATGTGATTAATTATTTGATTTATTTTTATTTCGTATTTTGAATAAATATTGTAAAATATATAAAATGATATTTTGTTTAAATCAAAGGTTATAAAATTAACATCATTACAGTAAAAAAAAAAGTTTATTTTCTTTGCCATATTTAGGTTATCATAAATAACTATATATCAATCACTATTTTTATATAAATATTTAAAATTATTACAACTTTTTAAAATAACAAATGCAATGTATTTATATATTTTATATCTAAGCAAAAAATATTTATTTAAATATTTAAGGTAAATATAAGGTAAAATCCCTCACTTACACACCTTTCTTTCCTCACTCACCATTCTTGGGAAGACAAGTTTATTATTTTTTGGAATTCTGCCTGATTCTGCTGCGCAACAACAAATGAAATTCATATTAAAAGTTCTCTCCAAGTGACTGCAGTTAATTGTGTGACAGAGCGTTTCACTCTCAATCTGACCTCTAATGGAGCACATCTCACCGCTGATCCTGCTCTCAACATGCGACCCACTTTTTGCGATGCACGCTCGAGGAGTTTAGCCGCCGGTCATGCTACTCCTGCCACACAAAAAAAACACATCAACACCCTTCCAGGATTGCGTTTCGCTTGTCAGTCGGGGGTCAGAATGTAATTTCTGTGGGATACTAGCTATGTAAGCCGTGCATCATGGTCCTGCTGCATCACAAGAGCTGGAAGGCAGAAACACACACTTGCAGAGAGAAACATCGGCAAAACACAAGATGCAGAAAATATCGAGTCAACAAACGGATACGCCAGACAAAGCACTTATAAATCCACCAGGTTTTTAATTACAACCAGTATACAAAAATAATGTGACAGGACAATAATGGGACTTGGAATGTGCACGCTTTTGTTTCCGCTCCAAATAAACACACACCGCGCGCGTTTAAGTGTTTTTGTTAGCGCTAATCACATCTTTGTGATGCTAAAGCATCCTCTTCCTCTAAAACAGACTAAATATCTTACACAAAGCAGCAAAACCGGACGGCGTGGAGGTAATGCAGGGCTGCGTATCAATTAGTAATGCGTTTGCTAGTTCTCTAATTTATTTATAGTATTCACAAGTAGCTGATGAGAGGGAACAGGCCATGAAAACACACGTGTGGAGTCGCAATTTCGTTTAGTGCCTCCGAGTTGCTTTTGAGACCGGAGGCAGATGCAAACTGGAGATGCCATAACCCATTTCTGTTGTCAAAAATTAAGAGTAGTGGTTGCGGACAGGCTGCGTAATTGCATGCCAGAAACATTGGATTGTAACCTGGCAGTGTTCTGCCCGCTGTGGCACCGTTTTCAGAGAGGATTAGATCCCAGGCAGTTCCCGGCTCATCTGGAGGAGCCGTTCAGGGCTATAAAACCGCATGACTGGCGAGGAGCGGAGGAAACTTGCATGAATCTTGATAATGTCTTTCACTAAACGGGATAATACTGGTTTACGTCAGCATAATAGTTCCTCACGTATATAGCTTTAAACTGTGGAGAATAAATCCTGGATGGCCACAGTGTGTGCGGGGAGATCTGAGGGCGAATCGCACCAAAATCATGGCCTGCTTCATATTTCAGCCCAACATCAAAGAGAGAAAATATAATAATAATAATGGTACATATAAGCCAATTAAAATTCATAAGTAATACAAATTAGTGCTGTCAATTGATTAATCCTGATTAATGGCATCCAAAATAAGTTTTAGTTCACAAAATGTGTGTGTGTGCTGTGCATATTTATAATGTATATATAAATACAAACATGCATGATGAAAAATATGTTTGTGTATATATAATACAAAATATAATATGAATATATAAAATAAATAAACTAAAATATTTTTAAAATACATACTGTATTTGTGTGTGTATTTATATATACATAATAAATAAAGTACACATACATATATTATGTTAACAAAAACCTATTTTGGATGCGATTAATTATTTGATTTATTTTTATTTTTATTTCGTACAAAATGAAATTTTGTTTAAATGAAATGTAATAAAATTAACATCATTACAGTAAAAAAAAAAGTTAATTTTCTTTGCCATATTTAGGTTATCATAAATATTTAAAAAAATTATTCAAGATATAAAAGTCACAAAATAACTAAAATCCATTTCCATTTTACTTAAGTAATTGTTTTAAGTAATATTTACTTGTATTCTTTGCTGTTATTATTAAGGTATTCTAAATATGAAATATTTTTTTTTAAATAACGAATTTTTAATTCTAAAAAAAATGATTTTTAATTAAAAAAAATATTGAATTAATTTTTAATTATATATAAATTAATTATATATATATATTTTAACAAAAATATCTCAAAGTAAACTAAGCATTTCCATTTGACATTTTATAGTAATATATTTATATTTTAGTAAGTTGTTCTGAATTTTATAAATTGAACTAATTCAAAGTCAAAAGAAAAGTTTTTGACCAATTCGCTACTAATTTTTAATACTTCCCAGGAACATAGACATAGAAACCAAAACATTAGAAACATTCCTTATATTTTCATGTTTTCCATGACAAATACATTAAGCTTGAAAAAGTGCTTCCCTATTTCTCTTCTTTGAGTCACAGGCATCATATGACCAGGACACGAGCTCGAGATTCACCCGCTACAGTCGATATGTGTGTATGTGTGTGTTTATCTAGTGTTGACATCTTGTCATGTTGAGGGGTGAGAGTGTGTGTCATGTTGTTGAGGGCTGAGAGAGCAAAAAGTTGTCAGTGCAAAAAGTTTGTGCGCGAATGTCAATCCGTACTCTACTTTCATGGCAGGCCGTGTGCCAGTTACTAACTAGTGTGCGTCTGGGAAGCTACATCTGCTGAACGCGCAGGATTCCCGCCTGTCTAAATCACTGACTCAAGGCAGCTGAGGTTATTCTCTTGTCTACTCCGGGCTATTACACTACATCTGCTTTATATTTGGTGCTGGCCAAAGCTGACCACTACATCTGTTACATACAGTACCGCTAAATAACACTTTTCTCTCGCTGGATTTCTCGATGATAAATACATACAAATATAGTATATATATATCTCACACACAGGACACGTCACGTCAAGATACACACCATCAACACCTCACAGGATAGCACTGTTTTCCATCCATAGTATATAACAAACTGGACAAAAAGAAGAGAGTATAGTTTGTTCTCACAAGTTTTGACAAAGATTTGTTGCAATACAGCAGTTGCGTGATGTGATATGAACCTATTGCATTTTTTTTTCATACACATAGCGTTACATCCTGACAACACAACACGACATTCAGAGTGAACGAATAATCAGCTCCACAGCTGACGAGTTAGTAATGACTTGCACCATAATGCGGAGCAATTAAGTAGCATCACGTGGGGACAATTTGCCGTTGCTCAGGCGGTCTTGTTTTTCTTCTTTTCTTAATATTGTTGATTGATTGCAGTCTTCAGGTCTGGCATTCATTTACAATATACAGGATTTCAACATCGCATCCAACCTTAAAACACATCCCAGAAGGCACTTACATCAACTTATCAAAACATGCGTTTCTGTTTCACAATATTGGGAACATGTGGAAAGATGCTATCTTTCATCTCCAAACATTACCGGGCAAAGTCCAGGTCATATTTCACTCAAAAAAAAAAAAACCCTGCTAAATTGCATTACATGAAGTAAATGGGGCCTACATAACAGATGCTTTATTGTATATACTTAAAAAATATTATCAAATAATAAATCACCATAATTTACAATAAAACATAAGAATCTTCATGCAAAGTAAATTTCCTTTGATACTGCTGTAAAATGTGACCTGGACATACTCTTTACGAGTTTTGCCCAATTATTATTTCAGTAATTACGTAGCCTTGGGATTGTGCGAATGAGGACATGGCATCACTATGTAACCCTTAACACTAACACTCTATAATAACGTTCAACAAAAGATTCTATTAAAACACTAATACTAAAAACTTGATTTGGCAGCGTTGCTCTTCCAGTGCTCTCAATCTCCAAAAACATTTTAAAAGTTCAGCACAGTCACTCACAATACATCACAGACCTCTCTGAATGCCTGACATTGACTCCAAATTCACACTACACAGGTGAAGTTAATACCTTTGCTACTGCTAACAACACAATATTCACAGGCTCAATAAGCTCCCGGTTTTCTCTCCACTTCTTCATTTTGGTCGCCGTTATCAGCTCGAATATTTCTATGTCTGAGCAGCACTCAGAAAAGTAGCTTTTCCATCCTTATTTTTCAGTGCAGTGATGCAACTTGAAGCTTTAGGGAGGGAGGGGGGGTTAGGGATAAAAATTAACAGCCTTGCAAGTCTGCAGCGTGGGTGAACACTGTAGGCTAGAGTAGCTACCGCCTTTACAGTCACTGGGTCCAGATAGTATAATCTCCAAATTACTCATGCTATATCTGCTTTGCTGGATATGGAGTTCTGTCTGGGTAGCGTCGCATCGGTGAGCGTGTTGCTCCTTTGTCATTATCGCTCTAACCTCCCTCCAACGAAGGCTCGATGCTGTGAAGCCAAGGATGAATGAGTCACGGCTCAAGTAATTCAAAGCGTCCATACAAGCGGCACGATATTATGCAAAGCACGCGCTCGTCCACATCTGGATGCACGTTGTTAGAGACTCATAGTTGTCCGAAATGTCTTGTTTTGTAGTCAAAAAAAAAAAAAGTTGGCTTATGCGCGAGGCTTCAAAACAAACGCTGACCGGCTCTAGAGGGACTGGGTGAAGCGAGTGGCCTAATCTCGCCGCCGAACATACGGTGAGAGCGCTTCGCCCCTTGACCTTTTTTCACAGCTGGCAGCGTTTCAACACCGCGGACTCCGCTGAACCGGGCAGCATATGCCGCCTGGCTTAACGCTCCCCGCTGAGGTCCGTCAAGCGCTCCGCATAATCCCACACTCAAAGGCACGTCAGTTGCGTTTCTCTCAAGGCCCAGCCCCAGCCGCCAATCTACGATGTGCATTAATCTACTTAATCTGTTTTAGCGAAGTTAAAAGACAACTCGGTATAAACTCCAAGCCTATTTCCTCCTGGAAGGATTGGTGCTGAAGCTAGTCGTGCTCCCGTCTGCAGTTTTTCGATGGTTGCGCTCTATGGTTTTGATATAACTGGATTAATCAGGGGTTGGAAAAAACATGCATCAGCCAAAAACGCACGCGGCTAATGCACAACACTCTTCTGAATTAAACATGGCCCGGAACAAACCGTTCTGCAGAGGTTGACAGGAGTGTAAAAAACAAAAACACTATTACGCCTCAGCCTAGAACCCCTCGAGTCATTCAGAAAATTCCTTCAGCGTAACAAGACATCCGATTATTAACGAAAGCTAAAAAATAGTGAGGAAAAGTTAAAAGTGTTCACAGCTGGAGTTGATCGCGCCACAGATGAATGACCCAGATGCGTGAGCGAGCATTGCCTTGCCTGCTTTCTTGTTTTCGCCAACAAAACATCCAGCTGTTCTCCAAGACGACATTCCCGGGATTTGATAAAAGAAGCCTGCCGTACGCAACCTGGAGAGAGCGGCCTTAGCTTCTAGGTCACAGCTTGCTGAGCCACTCATTGACAGTCCTGTATGCTTAATCACAAGGCTTTCTTTTCACTTCAAAGAGCCTACTTGAGTACTGTGCTCATGGGAGTGAATCAACCACCAAAGATGGATTCTGGCTAGAATGGGCATTAACGAGAAGTTACAGTTACACAACAACCAATTAACTCTTATTGTTTCGTCAGTATTATAAGTATGCATGTACGTGAGATGAGTAGCATTAATTAGTGTTTCGGTATTTCGGTTTGATAAAGAGTGCTTTCGTCTACAGATGTGACATTAACCGTTCTGCTTCCGCTCCTCAGATGGCAAGTTTCCGTCTTCTTGTTTTAAAAGGTCAAGTAAATATCAGTCAGGTGTATTATCTGCTTCCTCTAGACGTAGATGGCAGTCCGGGAGATGATGGACCCATCTCGCTGGGACTCCATGTCGTCGTCCAGGTAAGGTACGCACTCGTCTTCGTGTCGATGGATTTGGTAGCTGGGCGGCAGTCCGCTGAAGCGGTCATACCTTTCGTCCTCTTCTTCATCCTCCAGGCTGTCGTTGAGAGCGTCGAACTTCCTGCGCTCGGCCTCGTTCATATCGCCGCTAAGCAGGATGTCATGTGCGGTCGGCGTGCTTCCAGTCATGCGCGGGAACTCGTTGCATTTCTCCGTCAGGGCGCCCGGGTCGCTTTCACGGTATGTGTAAATCCGACCATTGTTGTTGGCTCCCGCGCCATTCTTACTAGCCTTCTTGCCTCCAAAAAGACGGGTTTTGTTGCCATAAGCGCCCTGCTCGCCATCGCCCGAATATCCGTGCTGATGGCGACGACTCCGCATTACTAAGACGGCGACCAACGCACTGACCAAAACAAGCGCCAAGAAGCTTCCCAGAATGGCTCCTGCTACCACGCCAGCGCTGGACGGGTCTTCAGTCGACTCTGCAGAGGGGGGGAGGGGCACAAATGAGGAAGTTTCTGCTTGGTGGTGGTAGCTATTCTTCACCATAGGTGGTGGTGTACGATTTGGTTCAGTTTAGACTGAGTAATGATTTTTGGCTGCCCCCAGTTCCCAGCTACAAGTCCTATGGTGTGAGCCAAGTTTGCCGGATCCACTCTCGGGTCTCGGTTCGAGAAAACAACACAAACGTCCGTTCCTTCTACGCTCGGGAGCTGACCAGGTCTATTACACTACACAAGTGGAGGGGTTAAAAAGAGAAACACACAGATGGAGAAGGGATGTAAAGATTATGTCACAGTATGGTCATGCAAAGAGGAAGAAACGTAAGTTAGCTAGCAGCTAATTGGTCAGCTTGCGCACTCCCATAAAATTTCCGGGAACATGTCCAAGTCACAAACACTAAAGGAACACCTGCTTCAGGAAGGATTAGCCCCATTTCATGCTGCACAGAGCCTGCATGGAATGCGCTGCTTAGACAGCGTGCACAGGAAGTGATGTATGCATTCATATACGTATATAGTGGTGGTAAAGTCAAGAAAAGTAATTATATTTACAGTCTGATTTAATCAAAAGTTATCTGACCGAGCCTGTCTGGGCAACTTGAAGCGCAGTAATATAGCTTTGCAAGTCCACTGCATTGATTTTAGTTACATTACTGTATTACGCAGGTCAATATATTATAAAACTCTGGTCCTACAGCTAACCTTATAAATATGCAAAGCGACAGAATTATAGGAAAAGTGCATGAGTTTGAGGTTTTGTAAAAAGTTAAATGGCTTTAAAAAAAATACACCAAGCTCACTGATTTAAATAAGTTAGATTTTTACATTTTCCTGAGTGGTGCTTGTCAGTGCAAAACTCGTTCCTACAATGCAAAGGTGTTGTAGGTGCCAAGGTATCGCTAAGTGGTCTCTTAAATTGCTTTGAAATAAAATAGCACACTTTACTCAAGGCGCACAATTTGAGAAATCATATCAGGCTGGTACAATAACTCAAACTGTGCAAAAGAGATTGAGTTTCTTTTTTTTTTTTAAT
>JAUCMU010000080.1:17783432-17801063 GCA_032275025.1 Enteromius treurensis | reverse complement strand
GTTTAAATTAAATATATATATATATATATATATATATATATATATATATATATATGTTTAATAATTATTTATAATTTTGCATAGCTACTGTATAATGTAAAAGGTATTTCAAATGTAAGAAAAATGCATAAAAAAATGTTGTAAGGTCCACACTTGCTTTAGAAATTGCCTTTATTTATGTTCAAAACAGGAACCAGATAAGCGACTGCCTAAACGAGAGAGCCGTTGAATCATTTACTCATGCATTTTGTTTAAATTAGCAAATTATAATGCACGACTACTGTGTGATGCTAGCAACGTGCTTCAAACGGTTTCTTATTGTCTACCAATATGATGTCTAAAATGCAATTTACTCAATATAAACTTCTCTTATTATTGTTGTACAAAACTGTAAAATCACGAGGATTAAAATAACAGTGACACTAACCTTAGCTATGCTACTGAAATAAGCTGAAGCTTTGAAGGTTGTTTAATTCAAAGGCCAAATAACATGCACACTCCTCTAAACTTACGCCTCGGTCAAGCAATCACCAATTCCACCTCCTGCAATTTCCCCTGTTACCATGACAATTTGAGTCATTATGGATTCAAGCTAATAGAAACAAGTCAAGAGGCTTTTTCCACACAGACACACAAAAAAAAGAAAAATCTCTGCTCTGTTCATTTTCGCGCTACAGGCTCCCAAACTACTGAGAAGACAAAAAGAAGTGTAGGCTACTGATGAAAATATACGTGCGAACATGTACAAGTACATTAAATTTCTTCCCACACAATTTGGATACGACTTAATATTCCTGCAATGTAACGAGCGTACGATCGCTGCCTCTCCCACACACTTTTTTTCTAGTTCGTTTGCTCCTCCGCTCGTTTGTTTTATCCCAGTCCCGGGAGATATAGAGGTGCTAAAAGAGCTCTTTCTTAGGATACCCGATTCCATTTCTCCGTGCCTCTCAGTCCACTGTCATTAAAGTCTCTTCAAGCCCTGCTGAACTGAAAGCAGGATTGCGACTGAGACGCGCACATACACACGACTACATCCCCAATCTCTCTTAACCTCACTCTCCTAGCGCTATCTCTACCAGATGCCACAGCTCAGGATCCATTATTCATTGGCCTGGCAGACAGTATCTGTGAATCCCACGGTCGACATCTAGCCCTGACACTGAGAGACAAAAGACAAAGGTGGGTCTAGGAGAGATACGGTGCCGCTTCACCGTGATTCTGAGCGCAACCGAACAACTAGCTCGTAATACGTTTTGACCACTCTTGTCGTCAAGTAAAAAAAGGGAGCAGCACACTTAAGATGTTTTGCATCTTAAATATGCCGAAGTGTGAGGGCTTAACCTTTTTTGGGTAAATTCAAGATATTGCTATCGAAGCGTTGCCACTTGGCCAGCAGCGAAGTCTCGCGCTATCGATCCACTCCGGGGCTAATAAAACATTATGCCGCTGAATTTACTAGCACAACTATGAGTGTTATTGAAAAACGTTGAGTTCTTACAACCCACATTGAGAGCGAACCTTAGAGAGTTGTGGAAGCTGTTAAAGGTCATTATTGTCTGAGAATGTGGATGGGCTCACGGACAAAGCACCTCTTCAGCCCTCGTGACCTTTAACGTGTCCGCTACGCTCCTCAAGTGCCATAAGTACAGCGCATTATTATTCTTCCACACTCTGCTAATGGCATGCTACAAAACCGTTCAACATTAAAGTCCATGTTTCAATTTTCCTGCATATATGCATAGCTGGAATCAGTTGCTTGGTAGAGCACATACTCAAGATAATAATGCGAGTAATTACAACTTCTTAAAGAGATTATGAAAACACAAAGCCTACTGTATATAGAGCATATTAGTGCCCGCCCACTTTTTCAGTGCCAAGTTTTTTTCCCATTCTTTTTCCCATTTATATATTTAGTTTTTTTATCTATAAAACTGTAAATTTTAGTTCTATATAAGAATTTTCCGTTTGATCTTTAATATAAATGCATTTATTACTTTTTACTTTCAGAACACAATTATACCTGCATTCACACAAGTTCTCTATACATCGTGTCATCAATTTCCTGGTAGAATTGATCAATTCCAGCTATTTTAAACTCAACAAAATGGCACCTTTCCCAAAGTACAAGGCGGCGCTAACTATAATTACAGCATTCAGGGTTGTAATTTCTGCCATTATTCATGTTTTCCCAAGCTATATGTTGTAGACAGAGACCACTCTGCTAGCACTCTGATTGCTAGCAGAGCTCCACATCACGCCTTCACAAAGACGCCTGCTTCCCCCCCCCCATCTATAAAATAACCTATTTATAAAATAACACAACTACCACCCCAGGTAGAACTACAACTGATATGGAAGCGATCAATCACACAACAACAACAGTGTACCCGAAGTGATCCGCACATGCACGGCGTGAGTGCGATCATTATATTCAAATTTATTTAGGCTAAAATACACAGGTTTGTTGGCAGTGCAGAAGGAGAGGGAGGATGGATAGAGCGAACTCAGACAGATCGCATTTCCTACCACTGTAAAAGATAGGCTCAAATCTCAGCCGTGGCCTGCGGTGGCCCCTCCCTTCCGCTGTCTCACGCGTCCTGTATTGATTTATTGGAGAGCTCAGGGCACATGCGTCCAGCTTACACCAACCTCTCCAGTTGTCCTCCTAAAGCCCAGGCTAACTGACAGGTGACTCGGTGACCACTAATGGTGCTGCCAAAAGTGATGTAGGAATGTGTCTAAAGGGCTGATCGACCCAAGAGTGCACTTCCACTGAGATAATTACTTGAAAAACACAAAAAGACCCAGGGTTTTGAGATGCAAAATCGAGTGCGTACATGACCGGGTCATGCGCAGAGCCTGTTACATCCAACAGATTTCGTTCTATGTAATTGGGCTTTGAACAGATCCTAAGAACCCTATTAACAGAGACACTTGTTTCCGTGCTAAAACACACATACACACACACATACAGGCATGCTTGTTGACGGCTTAAAGAGCGGGGCGTTAAGAGCTTCTCTGGAGGAGGATGGTATTTCTGACATGCACGTTTCGATCTGTGGCAGGCAATAATCCCAGGGTGCCTATCTTGATTTCTTTTGTCCTGCTGAAGTCACCGTGTGCACTGTACATCAAAGACCTGGCGTAAGCATGGCTGAGTGGATTACAACATCAGGATAAAAAGAAAAAACCTCACAACCTCGCCAGGTCTTGGGTCGTGAACATGAAATTTCCAAAAATGTCATCATGTGCGAAAAGAGCAGGGTGAAAAATCGAACATTGGCATTTACATCCATATTACATGCAGGTGTTTTTTTCCCCATTCATTTTCATAACGTCTGTGAATCTAATCAAACCTCTGATTTAATGTTTTGTCTGCGGCACCAGCAACAGTTTGGTTACCAAGGCTTTTCTTTTATGTTGAACAGATGAAAGAAATTCATATTAGGTTTGGAACAACTTGAGGGTGAATAAATAAACTGTCCCTTTACCTAGAATTCTTAGATTTTACTTATTGCGTAACATTTTTTTAATCCATCTGGCTCCAGATTGAGAATGATGGCTCCTCTGTTTTAGGGGAAAAAACCACCCTTTTATTGAATATGATGAGAAGACTGGAACACAGGGATCCATTTATAGTCTAGCCCTTTATGCAGAGCGCAAGTTTATTAGAGAGAAGTTTCAGGTAATGATGAATAATGACAGATAACAGGATTGTGGAAGCGGTAGAAATCGCTCGGCTAAGCCAGGCTAACCACAGCTAAGCTGTAAAAGGATCCTGTAATGATTTTTCAACAGTTCATTGCATCCGCCATCACATCAGTGTCAACATCCGTGAGAAATTCGTGAAAAATGTGCCATTGTCCCATTTCAGACAGCCTGCTCCTCATAATCCACTCAGAACGAAGACTACTTTCACAAAGAAAATCGAGGGGAGTAATGAGAGCCTGAAAACTAAATGTTTATGGAAAAAAAAAAATGCAGTCGGCTCCATCTGGCTAAGCACGGCATGTATTCTGTTTTTGAACATTAAAGCATCGGTATATATGCGGCCTGGCAGAGTATAAACTCTGACATGTGTACAAAATTGCTGTAAGGGAATGATGAAGGAGCGGCTCAGTAAAAATGCTGCTTTTAAGTAAGCCTCCATTGATTCAGACACAGTGATGCATCGCCTGATACATCTTTAAAGTGCTCCGAGCTGCCCGCTTTTAGAATAGATTGCACACGCGATGCATCAGAAACTGCGCCAAACGGCTTTGATATTCGATTTAGCGCTTGTACAGGAAGAAATTAGGATTTCTTAAGGCAAAACATTCTCATTAAAAGAATACTGAATTAAATATTTTAGTGTTCCAAATGGTTAATAATGTTACCGAATACTCAAAGGTTGCACATGAATCATGCGCTCGTTGCTTATTTAAGGAAAGCCCAGTAAATCATTAAATCAGTAGTATCCGGCCGGGTCAACAAGGCAGCCAAAAGCAAGACCCCATGAAAGCATCATTTCTATTCCGCAATTGATCAAAGCAGAGAAAAAGGCAAGCTGGCGAGCCCTCGTGTTTCCACAGTGCGCTCTGAGGTTTCGAAACATCTGTAATGAGTCCTAATGATGGACGGGGTGGGCTGAGAGCCGGGTAATCGTGGCAGCCCACTTTTTTTATTTAATGTTAGCAGGGCGACATCTCCTCGCCCTCTTGCTGCCTCTGTCTTTGTCTTGATTTTCCTCTTTCTAAGCCGTGGGTGATAAGCTTCAACCAGGTGTCAGTCGACAGGTCTTTTTTTCGCTTATCTCACTTCCAGAGTTTCAGACATTGTTTTCACACCGCAAGGCTTAAGGCGCAATAGGTAAGAGCCCTGTAACTGCTTAACATGATGAAGTCATATTATATGCATACTCAAGAAACCAGATTAATTATTTTGAGATGAAGTGTGTCATATGTTTGATATATATTCTAAGTCAAATAGAAGAAAGATTCAATGTCAAATCCAAGTGTATTCAAACAAATGCACAATGTTTCGAAGCGGCTTTACAGAAAATCAGAATGTTAATGTTTATATTATCTTAACACTATCTTAGCAGATGAGAGCTGGTGATAATAGAATTTTGTGACTATGCAATCAAACAGTTGAGATATGCTACATACAGAAATAAAGATATGAACATTAAAAGTAAAAGTACATTAAATTTGTCACTTTGTTCACCTTTTCTATTTTTCTAAACTAATTGTGAAATTTTCTAGCAATTTCTAAGAGAAAACTGTTTGGTGTAATGCATATTGCCTTTTGTGAGTATGCGGATAAAGTTGGTTGTGTTATATAAAGTTGGACATATTGTCTAAAGAACTAGATCATAAGAAATTCGTAGTTCAATTTACCCTAAAAAGTAGCACTTATGGTCAATTTTTATAACTACACTCCTCATTTTTAAGAATAGACCATTCAAATCCAGTTCAGTTGAGCTCTAATTTGCAAATCTGGTAGTTACAGACCCAAATCTGATGATCCAAATGGGCAAAATCATGAATGGATGCAGTAAAGTGCCGCAGTCTACAATCAGCTCTGAATGAGCTAATATTTGGATTCTGAAATTCATTTCACGCTTTCGCTCTATGTCCTTTTTTGAAAAGACCAACTGTAAATTCCTTTCACTGCTAGTTTGGTGCTGGTCTACATGATGAACCAGCGTAGGCATGCTGAAGGAATGATCGGAAATTAAATTTAAATTGAATATTGATTTGATAATGTGATGTACAACTACAATTAGACTCTGGCAAACAAGCACTAGCCATTTGGCACCGGCTACTAAGTCTTTTGTTTGTTTCGTTTGTTTCATTAGGTCTGCAACAATAAGTTTTCTTCGCACTGTGACCAAGAAATTCTCAAAATATGATCATATTGTAAAGCATTGGTGGGAGAGATTGGTAGAGATTTAAAAAAAAAAAGAGCCCTAGATTTGCCAAACAGCATGGTCTTTTTCTGGACAAATGAAGGCTTACTGACCAATGAACTCTTGCATTCAAAACACGTTGGTCTTTTCAGCCGAGCATGCGCTTACATGTGTGCATGCAAATGTGTATCCGTGTTTTCTGCAAAAACTGCAGCCGCTACCAACCCCAATAACCGGCACCAAGCTGCAGCCAAGAATTTAAGCAGCTAAATGGCCTCTCAATCCCCCCAATAGAGTCTACAATGAAAGCCTTCAGTTTTCTGCATTAGCTGTCTGAAAATGGCTGGGGAGGGGAAAGAAATGAGGAAACACTCCTTCTTGGCAAGCTGCATGATTAGTCTGTTAGCTGGCACAAGCGGAGGTCTCCCCCCTTCAAGGCGAGAGGAAAGCAGGGGAAAGAAAAAGAGTGCTTTCTGCTTCCAGATTATTCTGTCTGGGGATGTTCCTTTAAAAACAGCCCTCCTTCCTACCGACTTTTCTCTCTTTTTTTTTTTTTACGCAAACTCATACACACACTAACAATTTCTTTCCAGCTAGGCCGGCGGACCCACTGGGAACCAGTGCAATCCAGTCTCATTCACGTGTACAGTTTTGGGAGCTGGGGTTTTTTAAATTCCTCTTGCGTCAGCGCAAGTCCCGCAGGCAATCCGCCGAGCTTTGTCATGGTGTGGCATTCATGTCTGCGTTCGTATTAGGCCCTGTTTACACCTGACTTAATGACTTAATTGAAATACACAAGGCGCATCACAATACCAGCAGATGGGTAAACTAAAAATTGCAACTGGATAGTGAATTAAATTGTGTTCCCTGTCAATAAAACCCAGGTTTAATAACCCTTATGAAGTTTGCTGGTTTTAGTTGGTCTCGCAGCTGGTTTGACTGGACAGCTCGGATGGGAGATCAGCTAGTTTAGCCAGTCCCCCACCCTGACCAGCTGAATAAAAAAAAAAAGAAAAAAGCTCTGAAAAACCATAAAAACAGCTTAAACCAGGCATAAATTTACCAATTTGCACAGACTGGTCAGTTGTGATGGTTTTAGAGAAGGCATTCTGACCAGGGGTGGCGAACATCGTTCCTGGAGAGCTGTAGCCCTCCAAGACTGGAGTTCACCACCCCTGATCTAGACCGTATAAACCAGTCCCACAGCCTGATAATCTAGCGGTCCAGCTGAAATGTGTCCAAAACCCCTCTTAAACCACATGAACTGACCAACATAATCAGTTTGTCCAAACTGCCAACCCTCAAGTTTTTTCCAGTAAAGGTTTCAAGACGTTACATCCAACTTGTCAAGAACTTGAAGAAACAGCAGATGTCTGCAAAACCAGTTTGGCTTGTCAGTTTTGACAGTCTAAGAAGGGTTTTGGACACGTTTCAGCTGATAAAAGGTGCTAGACCAACCTGCGAAACCACAGCTTGAGCATTCTGGTAAACCATCTAGACCAGTGCTTTTCAATCCTGTTCCTCAGGACCCACTGCACATTTAGCATGTCTCTCTTATCTGACACACTCATTCTAGTTCATGGAGCTCGTTTCCAATGAGCTGTTGATCTGAATCAGGTGTGTAAATTAGGGAGACATGCATAATGTGCTGAGCTGTGGGTCCCCTAGGAACAAGTTTGAAAACCACTGATCTAGACCAATTTAAACCAATCAAGATTTAGCTAGTCCCCCAGCATCATAAGCTACTGTTTAGGTGTTTGATCTAGCTGACTTCCAACACAGACCGGCTATCCTAAACCCCTCTTAAACCATAAAACTGACCAAACATAAACTATTTGTTCATGCTGCGAAGCCTTGCACTGTTTACTTTTTTTTTTTTATGTAAGATTTTAAGATTGCTGTCACATCCAAGTTGCCAGATACTAAAGAAAAAGCAGATGTCTGCCCATTTGTGCAAACTGGTCAGGTTTGAAGGTGTTTTGGACTATTTTCAGAGAAAGATCAGCTAGACAACCAGCGAAACACCAGCTTGACCATTCTGGCAGACCAACTAGACTAATGTAAACCAGCCAAGGATTTGCTACCGGCTGGTTAAATTGGTCAATTTTGCAGGGTGTTTTGATACTTTTCAGATGGTCAGGGTGGGAGGTGATTTAAATCCACCAGATAAACACTCGTTTGCGATGCTGGCCAGACCGTCTTAAACCAGTCCCTACTTTAGGCTGGTTTAAGCAGTGTGTTTTTCAGCAGGGTCTGCATGATTGATCATCGCTGTCTCGAGTACTAAATTACTTTGTGTATTAAAGAAAAGTATCAAAGATTACACATATTGATGAGTAATTCTCTGCCACAGGCACATTTCACTCAAATTCAATCATATAAAATTATGTCACACACACACACACACACACACACGTCAAAACAGCTCTCCTACCCTGATGAAAAGAGCTGCTAGACCAGTACTAACCAGCAGAAACCAACCAGCATGGAAATCACTGGCCTTTTAAGCAGGACTCTGCCAAACGAGATCATTGAAAATGCAGTGACACTCCACTGTGAAGCGCGTCAACAGTGAATGCATCAAGAAGTGATTGTACGTGAATGTTTCTTTAAGCACCAGGCATGATAAAACTCTCCCCTATGATACTGATGTGAAAAGAGAGGAACAAAAACACATTAGAACAACATCCCACACTTTCTTGCTACAGAGCGCCTACAAAGAGCCTTTGTTCTCCCACAAGACAATTGAAATTTCCAAAAGGATTCCCACGGATTCTAAATGCGGCTCTTGCGCTTGCCTTGGCATGAGAAAGTGCCAAACGCACAGTGGCTCGTGGGCCTACACGTGTCCATTTAGCCAATCAGCCGTTCCGTAGCTGATCGACAACAGGTAACCTTTTAAGAAATGGACCATCAAGACGGTCTCATACATGACAAAATGTCCGTCAAGAGTGCGTTTCGGCACAACAAAGCTGTAGGAAAAGAAAGAAACCCATGCATAAGAACAGAGAAGAAAAGAACAATAGAGATCCGTTTTCTTTTTCTGTTAAAAGAGGTTAAAGACACAACAGAACTGTGCTGTTAGGTATGGTGAAGAGGGAAAAGAAAATAACAAGTGAAAGGAAGAAATTTAAAGCAACCCGGCAAACTGGCTCACACCAAGTGACTCCACATAGAACAAAGACTTCTGGAGAAAATCTCACAAAATTGGGTTAGGCAGGCCAACTAGAAACCCAACCACCACATAAGAGTCTGGCTTCTGAAGCCCACCCACATTAGACAAGCGTGCATGAGTCTGTAGTAGTAAGGAGAAACCCTTTTCCCTTGTTGTGTGTTTTTCTAAGTGCGGTGAATCACTTGTCCTAACCAGGCACGAATTCTCACTTAAGCATGCCTGGTTTGGACGCTGCACTTGAGCTGAAAAGTGTATTGATCAATAGTGCATGTGTCATTCCTGCATTGCGCTACTCACCGATGACCGTGGCGGCCAGCTCTTTCTTGCCAGAGCCCAGACTGTTCTTCACCTCGCACACAAAAGTGGTGTTCACCGTTTCGTCCACCTTCCTCACCAGCAGCCGGTACTGATCCACTCGTACAGAAGGCGGCAGCTGACCCGACGCGCTGAAGAACCATTGACAGAGAAGAGAGCATTTGTAGCTAGTCTTCGAAACCAGGGTGGTTTAACTGTCTAGTTTTATGACTGGCAATCAGGTCACCGCCATTTACAGAATATTCCAGCATTCCTTCTTTTCAATATTATTTAGTAGTATGCACTATATATACACTTATATGCAAACATATCATTTTTCTATATATATATATATTAAATATTCACATGTACACAGTACAGATATTATGTAAACAAAAATGTTTATTTTGGATGCAGTTAACTTTTGGATGCGTTAAATCGTTTGACAGCACTAAAAATAAGCCAGGTTTATTTCAGTAAGCCTGACTTATAAGCCTAGCTTTATTTGGTATACTTGTTTTATGAAACAGGCCCTAGATGCACATATAAAATAATGTGGCCATCAAACACTAAACAGAATTCAAATCTAAACTGCTTACATTTCTGGAAGAAATCTCTACCCAGGAAGTCAATTTGTATGTGTCACTTCAAATGCTTAGAGACTGCTGGCGCCATTACCAGGAGGTAACAAAAGAGGCTAAGAGAAGATATCGCACAGAAATGATTGCATCAAATCATAATAAGCCTCGTGTTTTGTTTAGGACTCTGTTCTCAATGTTCCACAAACTCTGTGTGGTGATACCTCCCGAGCCACCTGTGTGCGTTTTTCTCATATTTTTATTAATAAGATATGTTCTATTAGGACGCTTATGCAAACAATTCTTCTGTCTTTGTCCACTGCTCTGCGGTATTTGATAAGTTTGAGCCTGTGAATGTTACAGGAGATTGTTGGTCATTTAAAGCCCCCGGGTTCTCTGTACGATGCTCGGCCTCCTTAATTTAAGGAGGTTTTTTCCACTCTAGGGACACATGTTTTAGCAATTGTCAATAGTACAGTAGTTTGTCCTCAGGTGTGTTCCCTGTAAAGTTTAAATGCGCAGAAGTGCAACCTTCGCTCAAATAAACCTGGCCTGGATACTGCAGACCTTACAAATTTTAGGCCAAATTCCAAAATACCATTCGTGTCAAAAGTATTTGAAAAGGTTGCATGGAAGATCACAAATTGCTGGAAATTTTCCAGTCTTTGTTGAAAGTTTTTAATGATATTTTTTTGGCTACTGATTCTGGGGACAGTGTCATCCTTGTGCTTCTTGATTTAACTGCTGTCTGTGATACAGAGGATCATGACATTTTTATTTCTCGAACGGAAAAAGGGGCCGCGCTTTAGTGGTTTAGGTCCTATCTGGAAGGACGGACGTTTAGCGTCAGCAGTGGGGATTATGTCTCTTCCCCTGCCCCTCTGTTGTATGGGGTCCCACAGGGCTCAGTGTTAGGTCCTTTTCTTTTTTCTCTCTATTTGCTCCCCCTTGGGTCAATAATTAGGAGGCATGGCACGTCTTTCCACATGTATGCCGATGACACCCAGATCTATGTCCCTATTAAAAAAAGGGAGACTGTCGGACCACTGCTTCAGTGTCCTGATGACATAAAATCCTGGATTGCTCTTAATTTTTTTTTAAAGTGTCAATGAAAAGAAAATGGAAGTTATGTTTTTTTGGGGATATTACTGGAACTTCCACGGTTGATTTAAGTGCCCTAGCCCAGTACATCAAACTGACTATCACAAACCTTGGGGTTAAACTCGATTCTGACCTAAAGCTGAACGGTCAAACAGGGACCGTTGTCAAGTCAAGCTTTTTCAGCGAGACAGCTGAGGAAAATAAAGCCATTTCTCTCAAGACAACAATTTGAAACTGTAATCCATGCCTTTGTCACTACTCACCTGGATTACTGTAATTCACTATATTTGGGGATAAGTGGGTCTTCTTTGGCCCATCTGCAGCTGGTGCATAATGCATGTCTTTTAACAGGGAGTCGCAAGCTTGATCATATTACTCCCATTTTATACTGGCTGCCTGAACAACATAGAATTCATTTTGAAATTCTTTTTGTTTTTAAATCCTTAAATGGTCCTGCCCCCCACTGTATATCTGAACTGTTACACCCCTATATACCATCGTGTGCTCTTAGATCAGCTGAGTCCCAAAATCTAGACGTAAACTCAGAGGTGACCTTGCATTTACCGTGGCTGCCCCCAAGTTATGGAATGTCAGGCAGGCCCCTTCGCACATCTCAAAACCTACCTTTTCTACTTGGCCTTTGACAGCTGATCTGATATTTGTTGAATACTGTATATGTATGGCTTACATGTGCACTCTTATTGATTTAATAATTGTATTCTTATTTTACTGTTCAGCACTTTGGTCTGTTTCTGGGTGGTTGTAAAGTGCTTTATAAATAAAGCTGAATGAATGAATGAAGGGGTGTGAAGCTGTGCAAGCTTTACAAGTGTTGATGATTGCAATCTTCTCCATCTTTCCTTTGATCATCCATCCAGACATAGACAAAAACATGATTTTCTGTTGCTTTTTTTCCATGAAACGTATCCACATTCGATTGTTTATTTGTTTATATTCATACAACAAAATATTCTGTCTGCTTTGAAAATGTTGGGAAATTGTGACTAGAAACTGGTAGTGAAAGAGTCTTCAATATTATTAAATGGCTTTCCATTGATATAAGAGTGACACGAGAGGCTTAGTTAAAGTATTAATCTTAGTCTTTTTATGCATTTCTTATTTGCTTTTATTGATTACATATAAGGATCTTTTTAAGAAGATTATTTTATTTTATGATTGCTTTCAGCCTGTCAACCCCAATCAACAGATGAAAAAGAGAACTAAGGTCTGAAAACACAGATCGAGGTCATATTGATGTAATGTTTTTCTTTATATAATGCATTTCATTTCACAATCAAACAAATAGCTGATAAATAATACAGTAGTAAGAACTCTGAGAATTAAATGCAAAAAAATCACTAATGCTACACTATTTTTGATAGTATTAATGCAAATATTCACATAACATATCTGTTCCCTTTCCATCTCATGCATTTACAATTAACTGCATCCATATCTCTCTAAATGTAATGTTAAGCATGTTTCGAGACAATGACAGGAAAATAATGACTGCTTGTGTTTTGTAGTGTGTGTGCGCGGTTTTTTATGCCGCTTTAATGTACACCATTATAATTAGGCCTACTCCATCTAAAAAAGTGCCAGTTAAAAGTGTTGCATATTTGTCAACCAACTTCGAACCCTGCTATCAAACGGCTACATCCAAGTGTCTTTCGCCCAATAAGTCTTGCTAATAAATGTTGTCTCTCGATCTGTATCGATTTATGTTCTCCTTTATTTTGGTGAGAAAATGAAGTTGAAGCAGTGAAGCGTTAATAGGCTGCTGTTGCTTTATACCGCAGGCAGAGATGCTTCCTCAGTTCACAGCCAATTAGCCCGTGGCTGTTGTTAGCAGCGAAACTGCCATATTTGACTTTGTTTCAGTCATATCGGAGATGGAACAACAGCACATAAATATAAATATGAAATATGGATTCTCTTCAGACTAAATGAATAGAAATGCTAATGAAAACAGAATAAAAAATGCTTATATTGTTCTCTACGCTTTTTGAGCAAATTCTGTCAGCCGCTGAATGTTACTGTGTGTGTTTTGTTTCTTTTACAGAAGGAACTATTTAGCAGAATGTAAAAGCAGATGATTAATTGTGATAAATTGCATCCGAAATAAAAGTTTTTCTTTGCATAACAGATGTGTTTACGCTGTGTTTATTATGTTTTTATGAAAACACACACAAAAAAGTAAAGTATTTGAAAGTATTTACATGTAAATGCATTTATATATTTATTGTCTTATATTTGATATTTTATCTAAATATATTTAATATATAAACATAACATTTTCATTAAATTTATACATGCATGTGTTTGTATTTATATATGCTTAATAAATATACACAGTGCATACAAATATATTATTTAAACAAAAACTTTTATTTCGGACGTGATTAATCGCGATTAATAAAAATAAAAAAACTGCTTTGCTCTATTCCTTCTCTTGTAAAGTTATATTATAGCACTGCATGATGAACTAATCATAATTTGAATGTATTTCCCTGCATCATAGCTCCTGAACAACATTTGTGCTCTCACTCAAACCTGACACCGTCAGTAAGAAGATGAACGTGTTCAATGTAAATGTGCACATTCTGCAATTCTTTTTGTATTCAACCAGAAAAAATAGGGGTGCATAAACGATGACAGGATTTTAAACCATTGCTTAGAGTTTACTCACGCTTTCCAGGTCACATCAGTGGGTGCTGGATTGGCATCGGCTTGGCAGGTTAAAACAGCATCAGTCCGACCCATATACCAGTTGTTGTCGTACCCTTCTATTGTCACAGTGGGTGGATCTAGAGAGAGAAAGAGAGAGAGACATCCATCTGTAAATCCTACATTGAAAGCACAGTTCAAAGGCTGGTTATCTGTGTTCAGGGGTGGGAAGAGAAGATACAGGTTTGCTGAAGGTGGCATTGCCCTATCGACTCTTAAAGTGCTTTGACACGCTGGAGAAATGCAAGAAAATGAAAGTGCAAGAGGTGAGGATGTTCCAACAGCACCATTTATAAAAGGAAACGGTGAAGTTGCAAATCTCTGGCATCCTCACAAACATTCCAGCTCAGCTATGCAAACACAGACACCTCAAACACTCTGTAAATAGCTTTCATGACAAAAAAAAAAAACGTGAACAATGTGTTGAGGCTGACATGCGATGTGAGGCAGAGGCGAAGATGCTTAAATGCATTTTTTTATTAAACTGGTGGGGGGGTGGGTGGGGGGCAAGGTGTTCTGAGCGAATGATACGGGAGGGATTACGAGTTCACGTGTGTGCCACTGACAACGCACTTCTTTACAGGATTAGTTCAGCCAGAAATGAAAATTCTGTCCTCGTTTACTTGCTTCGTGTCGTTCCGAAATCGTATGGCGTTCGTTCTTGCTTGAAACGCTACAAGAGAAGTTTTGAATAATCTGCCGGTCGACTTTTCTTTTCAATTACAGTACAATGAGCGGGAACTGAAGCTTTCGAGCTTCAATAAGGACACAAAAGCGGCATAAGAGCCTTGGAAAGTTATATGGTAGCTTTGTGAGTAACGGAGCAAAATTTGAGTCGATTATTGATTGATAATCTTCCCCTCCAGTGAACTATTAGCCGGCAGCGAGATCATTGAGCGAGTGAAAGCCAATCACAAATGAATCCTTCAGACCTGCGTTGTGTTGCCAAAAGCACTGCGAGCACAAGGCTGTTTTTACTTTAAATAAAATACATTTAACAGAAACAAAACAGAATGGTAACCCTTTTCTCCCCATTAATTCTTAATTTGCTGCAAATTAATGGTTAGTGTGGTAGTTGTTAATGTAGGTATTGGGTAGGATTAGGGATGTAGAATAAGGCAGTAATATGTGCAAATAAAATAAAATAAAATAATAAAATAAAATAAAATACAATACAATACAATACAATAAAAAATAAATGCTACCAAAAGACTTGTTTATTTAATTAACTTTACATTTGTATTATTGAAAACAGTTGAACCTGAGATGAACTGTAACTAAAAAAATAATAAAAGTAATAGTTATTAAAAATCTAATTAAAGTGGTAAAACTTTATAATAAGGTGTAATTTGTTCCAATTAGTTAACATGAACATATTGATTACAGCATCATTTTGTTGTCAGTTAATGAAAATCGTTGTTCATTGTTAGTTCATCAGTGCACTGACTGACTAATGTTAACATGCACAACTTCTGATATTAATAATGCATTAGTAAATGAGGAAATAAAAAATAAAAATTAATAAATGATGTAGAAGTATTGTTCATTCTTAGTTCATTTTAACTAATGTTAAAAATTCTAATACCCAATTCAAAATAATAATAACTACTTAACAGTAAACGTTAACTGAGAAAAATACATTTATTTTATTTGCATTTAATTTAAAAATGTAATAAAAAAAAACAAGTGCAACAATTAGTAATACAAAATATTAGATATAGCATTATTCGAACTTTAAATGTCCTTTTTATTGCTCCTTTTCCTTATTTGAGTTTGAGAGCCATAAACATCAGCATTTTATTATACTGAAAAGACCAACCAAGGTTTTCTTCAGAAATTCATTCTTTATGTTCCACAGAAGCAAGCATAGACTTTGTTGAATAACTGCTCCCACGGTTTGTGTGTGTGTCTGCGTGTCTGAATCTTACACTCCACCACCAGCTTCAGTGGAAAGGATTGGGGTCCAGTCTGCGTCCTCTGATTCACCACGCAGGTGATTTCCTCTCCGTTTTCATTGGGTGTCGGGATCATCCGATACTCGCTCTTCACGGTCACCGTGCCGTCTATCTCTGGCACTGAGGTGTGGTTATAGCTGCCGCCGATGGTTGTGATCCAGGAGATTGTTGCTTCTGGTTTTCCTTGGGCTGCTTCGCACCTGGCCACGACCACCTCAGAAGAACCGGCTTGCACCAGGATAGCTTTAGCAGAGTTTCTGGGTCTGGCTGATGGAGGGGGAAGAATAAATGAATAACTACAAATATCAAGAGTTTGCTGCTTTTTTTTCTTCTTTTTTAAATCAATCAAGTGGCCGGCCCTTGAGCTAAAAGAAACTCAGCAAAGCTACTCAGCACTCAGACCTCTTATTGGATTCTATTAATGGAATAATAGTCAGTCAGTCATTATCCACAAAAAAAGAGCCACTTATTACACATCTACTTACTAAATAAAAAAATAAATGGACATGAAATATTGATTGAATACCGGAGAAGAAAGAGCACAGAGTGATACAAGAGACATGAAACTAGCACACTTATGTAGGAAACCAGATGCCTGGGACAATCTGGGACGGTCAATTATACAGGTCATTATACAAAAATATTATAACTCACAGATCTAGAATCAAGCATATCAGAAGCTGTAATGATGTCTGAGAGGGGCTTTTCAGTGCAATACTGACAACTACAGACCTGATGGTCAACAATGAGATCAAATATTACAGATAAATGCAACCAAATGTTTAGGAATCCATCATTGTTTATCACAGGTGTTTATTTTTATTTATATATATATATAAATTTGTCAAATTTAATGAAAGCAAATGAGACATCTGCTGAAAAAAATGTAAACTTGATTTCATTGCAAAAGTTAATATATAAATTTATTGAGAACAACCTAGACAAAAAAAACCTGCAGAAATTAAATTAAAATCTAATTTAATTTACAGAATGTCTTAGCTCATTAAAATTGATTCAACGTTCATGAAAACAACTGGAGAAAAAAATGTAACCATATTTTACCAAAGCAAATGATACAATCGCTGAAATTAAATTTAAAATTTCCAAATTCATATTTGATTGACTTGTTTGTCTATATTCACCAAAATTAACAAAATTCTATAAAACAACAAAAAACTGCTGAACTGAAAAAACAAATAGACAGATACTCTAAATGGTGTTTTACATACTTTTGCAAAAAAACTGTTTTCATTAAAAGAATATGTAGGAAAATATGGAATTTTAGTTCCAAAAAATGTTCTGTTGGAGTGCATATAAACAAAATGAGGAAATATCAGTGACAGGCTACTCATTTATATATATATATATATATATATATATATATACACACACACAGGCTCATAAATGGTAACCCTTCAGAATAGGTTACACTTGTAAATAGTTACTTGTAAGTAAAATTACAGTAAGGATGTAGAATTAGGCATTAATATGTGATAATAAATGGCTAATATTTTAGTAATATGCATACTACTAAACAACTAATATATATATATATATATTAGGGGTGTAACGATACGCGTAATCGTATTGAACGTATCGTTCGGTACAAGGCTTTCGGTTCAGTACGCATACGAACCGAAGGATTCAGAAAAAAAAAAAAAAAAAAAAAAAAAGAATAAACCGTGTAAAATATGAAGTTTTCAGTACTACGCTCAACAAGGCAGCGCAAACGACAGGACAGGGAACCTGCGTCTCCTCCTCCCACCCCCAAACAAACGAGAACCAGAAACACACACATTACAAACTATCACCCGCGGAATTCAACAACGTTCGGCATTTCAACCCAACATCCAGCTGTTTAACCAGAGCTGCATCTTTCTGCTCTAACACACTAAAATAATGTTTGTA
>JAUCMU010000080.1:17735144-17755393 GCA_032275025.1 Enteromius treurensis | reverse complement strand
TTCATTCATTTAGTTAATTATTATTATTAAATTAATACACACACACACACACACACACTTATGCTGTATACATACATAAACAGACACAGGTCAATATAACCCTTATTAAAGTAAAGAAATTCTATTCAGTCGTGACTAATTTGGATCTAATTTGGGACTAATTTATTCCAAACTTGTCTCTGGATATTATACAATTTACATACTTATAAAATGACTCTTTCCACAAATATTGTATGTTCTTTCCAATTATGGCCCATATGTATTTTATTGCCATAAGGATACTAAAGGTTTGGAAGATGTGTCCAACTGTTGTAAAATAAAGAATGCACATTTTCTCACATGTTCTCATAGAAAAAAAAAATTAGTAGTACATTTGAATATTTCATACATTAAATATACAAAAAAGTCCTGCTGTATTTTCAGTGAAGCTACAGAGAAACACTACATAAAACACAGCGAGTCCAACTGTTGCATACTTGTTTTCTGGATTCCTCTAAGACTGTCAATAGTTCTTTTGCTTTGCCTCCAAGCATTGTCTGTTCTACCTCAGAAAGTGGCATCTGTTCTCTTTCTCCATCTGTTTTTTCTCTCTTCCACTGTCTCCATCCATTCATCAACACCCGTCTCAAACCGCAGCAGCGAGTGTGTTAAGCAGACCCTCAGAAGCTGATCACCACAAAGGGTCAGTTTACTGGGACAACTTCACTAAACCTGTCAAAAATATCTCCAGGTGATATTTCACCACAAACTCAAGCAAAAGAAACAAGAATCCATGTTTCACTCTAACAAAAAGATTTCTTTTAAATGTTACAATTGTTTTCAGTCAAATTAAATCACCATTACTGTAAAGTACTGCAATACTATACATCCTGGTATTTACTTTATTCTACAATTTAAATGTCATAACTTCCAATACAGAATTGTTCTTACTGTATTAAGAATCACTACTGCTAATAAAAATAAAAAATAAATAAATGTGCACATTACAGTAAGAAGATTTTTATTTTTACTATATATTTTATTTTATATATATATATATATATATATATATTTTTTTTTTTTAGATAATAGGAGGATGGGTCAATTGTCAGGTTGATCAATATAATAAAATTATCTTTTTAATATTTTTAGATTTTTAACAATAACAGCAATATTTAATTTTATATATTTTTTATAAATATGGTTTAATTGTCATCAAATTATGTAATAAAAATATTCGTATTTTAACTAAATAATAGTGCAGCCAAATGATAAATCGCATCCAAAGTTAGCGTTTACATAATGAATAAACTGTGTATATTTATTATGTATATATAAATACAAACACATACAGGTATATGAATAAGAACATGAATATTTAAAATTTATAAAAACATAATATATATTGTATATATTTTCTAAATATATATTGTGTGTGTGTTTATACATAATAAATATACAGAGGTACACATACATACATATATAACAACTTTTATTCTGGATCCAATTAATTGCGATTGTGACAAACTACTTCATAAAACTATTATTATTAATGTTGTTGTTATTGTTGGGGTTTGTCATGAAAATTCTCCCACAGTTCACACAATATTTACCTATTAATCACAAAAATTAAGTATTATCTATAGATGTTTTACTAAACAAATTTAACAACAACAACAATAATAATAATATTTTATTATTATTTTAATTATTAAATCTAATAATAATAGTTTTATTTTTAATTTTATAATTTAATTTATTATTATTATATTTAATAGATCTTTCAATTTAGATTTCTGGTAAAATGTAAATCGATGATTCACACAAAAGTCCAACTAAACATGTCATTAAAATTTAATGCAGTAAAACCCATCTACACGGGGCTACCGACAAATTATTAATCATCCGTTCACAGAAAGTGCGTAAACAAGCCGAGAGATTTCCTTACAAGCAGAAAGTCTTTCTCGACAGTTACGGCTCTCCTGTGCTTTCCCTCCTGCGTCTACATTATTATTTAATAACGCTTGCATCCATTTGTCACACTAAAAGCAGAACACACCGGTCACAATAAAGATGGACTGCTGGCAGTAAAAAGACCCTCCGAGACCCGCACGCTTCCTCAAGCTCGAAACTCTGGGCTGGGCGAGCACACGAGCTTTAACACAATACACAGAAATCTGCACTTCAATCTTCACCAGGGCTCACAGGAAAAGCCTGTTCCTGCACCTTAAAGGGCCTCTGTGATTTGGCAATCCCCTCGTAGGTGTCTGCGGCAATTTTAAATGGCAGCTTGCTCACCACAACCTCCGCTGTGCTAATTTCCCAAGTATTAAGAGAAAGCAGGGGGCCGTCGTAGGAAACCCCGGTCTGGCTCTGGTCTGCAGATTGCTCTGGGTGGTCATGCAAATCCATCGGGGGCTAATCAGAAAACAAATGGCCTAGAATTGCTCGGGAGGCACTAAGCCCAGTCATGAGGCTCACTGATGTTATCAGACACAGTTTCCGTGTCCTACTTCCTTCTTTCAAAGGCCATCTAAGCAACTAAACCCTGCGACACAAGTCATTCAGCGATGACATTTCCTTTTTTTGGTGCGCCCGTCCTCCTCTTCTCCCACATCTCCACGTTTTTCATTTGCACCAAGTAGGCCCAGACAGAATTTGCTGAGTTTTTATTCAGGCACTGATTTAAGGAAGAAAGTCAAGAGTCTTGGAACGAATCTGAATATGCTAAAACATGTAAAATGATGTAGGAGTATGACACTGAAGCTGAAAGTGTCACTGGATTCGATAAAATCTGTTGCTTTTCAACCGTTTTCAGCCTACGGACCTATTTTTTTGGAAAGAACGAGCGATCGGGGAAGACTATGGTTTGTATGACGCATGAGTGACATTAATTCATTTGCATAGGCTTAACACATTCGTAATAGATGCACATAGAGTCATATATTTATGTACAATCTCTTTTGATTTTGCTCCATTTTGATGTGGCTGCAAATAAATAACATTTTATTTTACTAATAGTAATTGCTCTTTCTGTATTAAAAGTCACAACCGAGATAAAAAAAAATGTTAAAGCTACAGTTTTTCCATATTCCATGATGTTCTTCTCTCAACTTAAACAAGTCGATGCATATCTCTCCCGTCTCAGTGCATGCACTTAATTGCTCTAGCATGGCGCCACTATGTTAGCATTTAGTTCAGCTCCACTATTCCTTAGGAGCTAAACAGGGATGAATTTAGAAACTATAATGTATGGCGTAAGTGCACTTCTCAGCACTTCGACCTCTGCGCATTAATATCATCACTCCTTGGTTGTATTGACTGAAGTGAGGGGGGGGGGGCACTTTATACATTATTTTGTGTCACCATACTTACTTGTGTAACTAGTCTTTAAATTGGGAAAATGTGGAAGTTTGGTATTTCTGAATTCAATCCTGTTTGGATCCAAAGGAATGAATGGAGCTAAGCTAAACGCTAACGCAATGGCGCTGTGTGCTAGAGAGAGATATGTATCAACTTGAGGTAAAAAAACAGTGGAATATGGAAAAACCATGGGGTTTCCCTTTAAACTAATAAACAAAAAAAATCTTGAATTTGAATGGTGGGTACTTTATTGAAAGATGCACACTTATTCAGCTGTAATTCATTAAATTGTCATGAAACGAGAATTCAAAATTTTCTGGATGTTTTGAATGTAAAAGGTCACTGTGCTATAATGACACTAAGTTTCAGAACTCAAAACTTCCTTGTTGAACCACAAACAGCTCTAATTGAAACCAGACTGCTAAAGTAGCTTGTTTCAGATTTCAGCTGTTTACACAACACCACTTTCAGCTATATAAGAGAACTTTACTCCACTCCATCAATCACTTATTCTCATGCCGTTCCAAACACATAAAAGATTTGTTCGTCTTCAGAACACAATTTAAGATATTTTAGATGAAAGGCTTGTGAATGCCTAGTATTGTGAGAAAGGTCTATTTTCATTCAGGCTTGGAGTTTCCCGTTAAGCATTCGAACATAGAGAGCAACGGAATTTTGGGGGCTATTTTAAGTTTTAAGAGCTATTATCATCTTCATATGTTCTGCAAAAACAGGAAATTGCACACACCCTTTGAGTAAATATGACATCACCCTTTTTGCACAGACACCTAATGCTTCTTTACAAAGTGACACTACTAGTACTACTAACCTGGCATGTATACGGCATTTAAGCCATTTTCGTAGATATGTTTTAACAGGAATTATTTTGATAACACTGTCATATGCACTTGAAAATTTTTTATCTCTGTAAACATCAGTGTGATGCAATAGTGAAACAGAATTATATCAACAGCTACTTCCACATCACGGCATCAAGTTCTACATCCAATGCTCATTTCATATGCACAGATGCTAGCCAATCACAGCATTGGGCTTTTTCATCAAGTCACTTTAAAGGCTAAATATCTGCATTTATATCTGAATTATGCCCATTATGGATCACAAATATATTCTAAGATTGTAAGTCCCCCTTTAAACTGTTTAAAGTTAAAAACATTAACAACTTTGGCAAAGACTATTTCAAATAAACGCTGCTCTTTTGATATTGAAAAATGTATCAAAGAATCTTGAAAAGTAACAAGGTTTCCACAAAAACACAAACATGTACAACTGTTTTCAATATTGATAATACATCAGAAAAAAAAAAAAATATATATATAAATATAAATAAATAAGAAATGTTTAAGCATTGAATCACCATATTACAGCCAATAATTAGAAGGAATGTGTGGCAGAGATGCTAGAAAAATCAGCTTTGCATCACAGGAATAAATCGTATTTTAAAACATATTTAAAAAGAAGATAGTCATTTTAAATTGTAAAAATATTTCACGATTTTAGTATTTTTATTGTAATTTTAGTAATTATACTATTTACGCATTGAGACTTTTTTTGAAAACACAGGTATTATAGCCTTTAAACGGTCATGCAAGTATATAAATACATAAAAAACAAAACATTCTGTGTGGGCCTGATCAAGTTTCCCCCGATCAAGTTTCCCCCTTATACTATTATAGTAGTTCTCCATCGATTGCTATCCAGTCAGATGCTATAGATATTTATCCTCAACGCTGCACAAGACACGTGATACAGGCCTGTCAGGACAGACTATAAGAAGACAGTGTGCTAAACGTGTGTTTGAAGAACATCTCAATGAGCTCACATACACACTTAAACTCCAAGAAAAGGAGGATTCACGGAGGAATTTGTATCTTAACAGTTCATGATGGGTGGACGGTTCACTTACAGAAGCTCTGCTGTTAACAATAGCAGGCTGCAAACACATCTCCACCTTCAAAGAAAACCACAAACTGATATTTTCACGCAGCGACGCCTTTAAGGGTCCCGTAGCTAAACTAACAACTTCTAAGAGCAATGTGCTGTGAGAAGCAATCACTCGAGTCGTGAGATCTACCGATATGTGCCGTCGCGGGCCGGTTTTGATATTCCTTTCAAAGCACTTAAATCGGCCCGCCTGGAAACAAAGTGGGCCGCAGCAGCTCGGCTGCGCTTCCACAGCGGTCCGCATTACACCTCGAGGTCCGGAGGCCAGAGTCCGGCTGAGATCAGAGGCCGAGAGCCATCGATCGGGGGCCCGGGTTCGTGATCCGGTGTCAGCGTGCGAGCAGGTGCGGAGCCGGATTGGTCTCCCAGGGCAGTTTTTTTCCAGCGGGAAACTCCGGCGCCAGGCCTCCCTAATCTTCATCATCACCTCTCGCTGCTTCTCGACCGGCTCTGATCTCCGCTCGCACAAACTCACATCACTTCGGCTCATTAGCAGGCTTTACAGACACCTTCGCTGTCAGACTCGCACTCCTCTTTCCTGTTTTTAGATTCCTACACCTATAATGAGGTTACCCCACACATTTTTTCCCCCTCTTCTTCTCGTCGAGCTCGTTCAAGCATAAGTGCCAGCGAGACTCCAGCAATTGAGCTCTAGTTCTCTCTCACCCGAGTTGTCTTTCATTTCTCACCTCTTTCTTTCCCACCTTTCTCACCCTCGCTCAGTCTGATCAACTGTTTTCATAGGGCTCAATCAAATCTGTTTCCCCTCCTCCTAATTCTATTCGCCATTTAAAAGTAGCCAATTATTGTAATAGATTTATTACATTTTGATCATTTCATTCATTTATTTAAAAAAATGCAATAAAATTAAAGTACATTAATTTCTTTTCTTTTTTTGCCCATATATATATATATATATAACATTTATTTTTGTTATTAAACATCATGTCTAATCATTTGAATTCATCTTAAAAAATGAATATATATATATATATATTTATATATATATAAAATAAATATATATATATATAATAATACTATTATACTGATGCCAAATATAAATAGATGAGTTTTTGTTAATTTTCCATATAGAGTACTTCTGAATTTGTGATGATAGTTCATATCATGATATTAATTTAATTTTACAGTCCTACTTTTGTTATATCTTTCCAAATTTTGCCAAAACAGTCAATTCTGAAGTCACTAAATGGCTGATTTTTTGTATGCCTATATTCTGTCATCCTGGTAATCATCTGATCCTGCTTGAAGTCATTCCCAAAGCAAAAGCTTTTTTTCTTCACCTCCTCTGCTTCTTCCCCTCCTGCTTCTTCTCGAGCACCTGTGCCTCATTAACCCCCCAAAAGGCCTTATTTGACTTTCTGTGTGTCACTCGATTGCTGATCTTCAATCACGCCACAATTCACATTTAATTCAGATACTCTAAGCAAATTTGTATCGGTTAAAGCTGACAGCAGTTCTGGTGCTATAAATGGTTTACTGCACGACTGCGCCGGCGAATAATAAAGCCACGCTTTTCCGGCTCTTTTCAGCGAGCTAATTAATTAGGCAACTCCTCGCAGGCTGTCGTGTGCACATGGACCATGCACAAGGCTGGTTCCACTAAGGATCCCCCCCGAGTACAAATCCCGCCTAATAAAGTCTTGCAGCCGTAGCCCGTAATGGAGTCATCAAACCGTTCCCGTTTACGGAGAGGGCCCTGGACCGTCTCCAGTGAGTGAGTGTGTCCATGTATGAGTCTTCCCAATCAAAGCCCGGCTCATCACGTCCTCCGCCGTATGATCCGCTGTTGAGACTCAGAGCGTCTCTGGACATCAGTGTCATATATAAACACATTACGAGTGTGTGCTCAGGGTCACCAGCACCGGATACTGCGCTACGCTGTCGTCAAGTCGCTTCTATTAAAAGCGGCAAGCGGTTAATTCAACCATAACATGCCACGTCTGTATTTCAGCACTGTCACGAAATCAATTTGACCGTGAAACACGAGCAGACTTACACCAGACTACAGCTAGAATGACCTTAGAGCTGTGCATTACGTCTGTGACACTACACATCTATGGATATGGACAGGATTTTAATACGCATGTGGTAGTTTTCAATAGTATGCCTGCCTGCTCAATGCATCAGTTGGGCCGTTTTCAATACTCAGAAAATGCATATATCACTTTGGATAAGAGATAGTTATCAATATAATAACTATAAGTAGTTATACCCCCCCCCCCCAAAAATAAAAGTCCTATTGAACACATTTCTAAATAGTTTTATATACACTTAATTCTTATAATAACATATTTTACATTTATTATTATTATTTTTATTACTATTATATTCATGTTCATTATAAAAATTAACAGTTAAAAAGAATTTAAAAATAACTAATATTTATAAAAAAAAAGAGAGAAAGTCTGCTAAATGCTCAAAAATTAAATATGAAATTTTATATCTATAAAAATCATTATATTGATATAAATTTAAAAAAGAAAAAGATTAAAAAAGAAAAAAATGATTTCTTAAAAACAAATATTTTAATTATGTGTATTTTATATATATATGTGTGTGTGTATGTTTGTGTGTGTATAAATAATATAATAAATTAATTTTAATAAGTAATTAGTTTTTTTCTACTTTAATTACATTTACATTTAAATGATATCTATTAATATGCACTTAGGTTTCAAACTAAAATATGATAATGAAATCATAAAATAATGATTAAATGTTACATTAAATTTAAAACAGAAAAACATTCTATATAAATTATTCAAATAGAAATCAATTTAAATAACTAAGTGCATTTGCAAACTGCAATAGCTGCCTGACTCACGCAAAGTACAAACTTACAGTTTGGTTTACACTTGTTGACAAAACCATTTGACTCAGGTGATGTGTTCATAATTGGCCAGCCGAGACCCGTTGTTTACTTTTGGTGTTAACATGAGTCTTAAATGCGTCTCTTCTGACCACTTGCCAACACACACGCGTCGCAAAATAATGTGCTCCACATTAATATCAGAGCAGAAGCATGAAAATCTGAAGTATGCTACTTCACAGGTGATAAATAATCGGTAGACCCTCTGATTACTCATCCAAACCCAGTATACCATGAGTGAAGCGTCAGATCCAGTCATCTGACCCCTTCTTTCTAAACCTCTCTTGCATTTCTCCGGATCTCTCTCTCTGTCTATCTCTGCTCTCTGCATGTGAATAAATCAACACAGGGAGGGGGTGCAGGGAAAAAAAAAATAGAGAGTGAAAAGTAGGGCACTTCAACCTGGTATGGGCAGCCCTGAGTAACACCACCGAGAAAATAAGAGTGAGACAGAGATGTAGTTCCTAGCAGAGAACACCAATAAGCAAGACACCGTTGGAGAAACGAAGGGAAGAGAGGGCTGTCGGATGTGGAAATAGGAAACCATTTGCGCAGCGGGCAAAATTACAGATAGCGTACAAAAGAACAGGGCCGAATCTGGGAGGGGGCAGCGATAAAGAGAAGAGAGGGCAGAATGGATTGAGATGAGGGAATGATAGAGGTGAGAAAATTAGGGGAGCGGATGTCGGCGCTAGGAACACAGATATAGCCGGGCGAAAGAAATGGAGAAGAAAGAGGGCCTCGAAAAGCGGCGGGGGAAAAAAAATGAAAAATTACAGCTTTGGCGAAATGGAGATGCTAGCTGAAAGACTGAACCAAATTACAGGAACGTAAAAGAAAGAGGAGGAGGGCGAATCAGGGAAAGTGCACTAAAAGGTGAAAGTGTGAGTAGCGGAGGTCTCCTGAACAGAGACTGTGTGAATGTCTTATGCAAGCGCCACAGATGAAAGCGCACGGTTCTCTCTTTCCTGCTCTCCATCCGCCTCTCCTGAGGCGGTGTCTATTTAAATGTGTGTTTAATCAGAGAGTTTTACAGCTCTAATCGTGGCTTGCGTCACACTGAACGCGCACACACACACACCCATATCTAAACACATTCTCACTCGCTTCTGCATCTTCTTGTTATCTATCTCCTAATCGGTGTCTCTTCTGCACATTGTCACAAACACCAAACAGCCGGTGGGTGGGAAAGAATGAAAGAAAGATCGAATCGAGGATTAAACGAGCGAAAAAATAAAAACAAAAGAACTAAGCAAAAACAGAAGACACAACACACATACAAAAAAATGTATGGAATAAATGTGTGAACGAAAGGACTGAGATCACCAAATAAATAAGAAAATGAAAGAAACAAAACAAAACAAAAAACGCAACTCGTGCAAACACTGTTGTTTTTGTCAGTCGTGGGGCGGGGCTTGCTGTTTTAGTTACAACTAAACCCCTCCCCCAACCAGCGATTCCATCTTCCATCGTGATGTTTCATCGTAGACATCGTACGATGCCAAATTGGCCGACATCGCCCAACCCTAAAGCAAACATCAAACATTCAAGAGAATATTAAAAAGAGCAAAAGCCAAAACAGTTAATTTGATTAACTGATGAAAACAAAATACTGAGCCAATGATAATTAAGCAAACAGATAAAAGAGATAACAAATAAACAAAAACAACAAAAGTACAATAAACAAACCAAATGACAAATAAGCAACTAGGCCTAAATGAAAGAACATGATTGAACAAACAAAATGATAAACAATGAACAAAAAGGGCAAAAGAAACAAGGGCAAAGGTACAAACAAACATTACATGAAAGGCAGAGTAAATAAATAAAACAAACAATAACAAAAGCACAAACTATCATAAATACTAGGGGGAAAAAAAGACAAACAAACGAAAAACAGAATGAATAAACAGAAAGACAAAAGTCCAAACAAATAAGGATTGAACAAACAAAATAAGAGCCGACAAGTCAAAGACAGAATTCACAAAAGGATAAACAGAAGTACAAATGAAGGAAAATGTAAATATTGAATGACAAATAAAATAAAACAAAATAAAATAAAATAAAATAAAATAAAATAAAATATAAAATTAAATTAATAAAATAAAATTAATAAAATAAAATTAAATAAATAATTAAATTAATAGATAAAATTAAATAAAAATTAATAAAATTAAATTAATAAAATTAAATTAAATAAAATTAATTATAGAAGGTAGAATGAAAACTGTGAAAACTGAACAAATAAAATGATAAACGGGGAAAGATGATGAATGAATCAAAGTACAAATGAATGAAAAATGAATTAAACAAACACAACGATGAGGAGTAACAAGGACCAAAATACAAAGGAACCATAAAAAGAAAGACTAAACAACATGATAGATGAGCAAAGAAATAAAACAGAATAAATGAACAAAGGCAAACGAATTACCAAAACAAAGTAACCACAAAAAAAAAAAGCATTAGCAAAGCAGAGGAAGAAGAGCAGAATGAACGAATAAACAAACAAACAAAAAGCAAGGAAAGACTGAATGGAGGGGAGAAGGGCTGTGAGGCGAGATGGTGGTAATGAAGATGAACTAATGAGTTGCTGACAAACCCTCTTCACACTCGGTGGGGAGATGACAGAGGGAAGGAGCTACGGGGAAAAAACACAAAGCCCTTAAAAAGCACAGCAGATGAGCGCCTCCTCGGCAGGCTTTTAATCTGGCTCCGTTCAAAGTTCGCTCCGAGTCGCCCCACATGAGAGGAGCGCGCCAGAAACTAGAGCAATGCAGATCGAAGAAAGGGGTGCTCGAGAGGGGAAGAGCAATTTTCTGGGCACTCACTGAACAAGCACTCGCTCTCCTCGTCCCCGAAAAACCACCGTACCTGAACAAGCACACACACTGAACAAATTATAAACACTGCCTTGTGGCGAAATCATGAGGCCCTCGCGGGGTAACAGCGTGTATGGGTCTCGATGCGAGGAGCCCAGAAACACAGAGAGAGAGAGAGAGAGACTGCATTATTCTTGTCCGTGCGCTTTGCAAAGCAAGGACAGATGGAGCAGACAGTGTCTAAAGCCCACAGGACTAGCCACGCTAAACACTATAGATAAGCCAAGCTATGCTTCTAAAAGCCCCGCTATCGTCTCTCTTCTGCTGTTCTGTTGATAAGCTCTCACCACCCAACACACACATCCAAACACGCTTCACTCGCCCGTCCTCCGGTCCTGACCTTAAACATGCACCCAGATACTGACTCACCACGAAACCTTGCTCCCACGACATTTTCTTACTCACCAATACAGCGCTGCTCAATAGCTATTCTGAAATACTATAGACGGTTAGTTTGACTATAGATGTATTTTAAATAAAGAAACACTTCGTTTATTTGATCATAAACACAGAAAAAGATAGGCTTACTATTTAAAATACCCGTTTTCCTATTTAATACATTTTAAAATGTAATTTATTCTTGGGATGCGAAACTGAATTTTCTGCATCATTACTCCAGTCTAGTGCCATCATTCTGATTGGCTGCTTAATAAACATTCCTGATGATCAGCAATTAAAAAAAAATGGTGGTCTTTAAATGGAAAAAAGTTATTTAAGTTGGAAAAGAGTTTATTAGAATTTGATTTTATTCATTAATACAAATTTATTTTACATTTACTTTTAGAATTGTCTTTGTCTTTTTAATCAATTGAATGCACCCTTGAATAAAAATGTCTTAAAAAAAAAAAAAAAAAAAAAAAAAGATAATTTAAATGATAGTGTCACTCTTTTATTTTTTCACAAGTAAATGTTAAATAATTAATACATTTTTATACACATTTATAAAAAATATTATTAATTTATTATTGATTTATATGGATAATATTTTGATATTGAGTGAATCTAAATTCCATTAATTCGGGGCTTCCTTAAGACTGATTAGTGGACTAGTTGTACCAATGACCCACCAACTAGTTGTGTACATTCCTATATAGAGTACACAGAGAGTAGAGTAAACCTTGTGTTTGCCACATAATGGTTGTTTTTTAGAGAGAAAACATTAGCTTTTAATGCATGTCTTAGTGTGACATTACAGTCAATTTATCTGCTTGACTCATACTGCGTTTTACCACATCTGCTGGCTTGCTTTCTGCTAATGTTCATGCTGAATTATGTATGCTAGTGTGCTAGAGAACGGAGTAAATAGTAGGAAACAAAAACTTCCCTTTTTCTAAAGAAAACAACTCACTGACATGATGTTTTAGATGCTGCTGTGCTTGGTTGCTAGATAGTGAATTAAGTCGAAGAGGAAGTTCCAGTGTAGCTCAGGTTCTTCTTTTCAGCTTGTTTTATCCAGTCAGAAAAAAAAAAAAAGTTAACGAAAAGGAAATAGAAAATTCCCACACTTAATTAAAGTCAACAATCATGAAAAAATAAAATAAAAAATATAAATAAAATAGTGAAAAAACATTTTATAAAAGAAATGTAAATATATTTTATAATAGCTTATGCATTCATATTTGTGTGCTGTGTATATTTATTATGTATCTATAAATACATACACATGCATGTAAGAAAAATATAATGTTTATATATAAAGTACATTTATATATAGCATAAAAATATTAGAATATGTATAAATATTTAAATAAATATTTTCTAAATATATAATGTGTGTGTAAAATGTATGTGTGTGTATTTTTAACACAGTACACATACAAATGAAGTAATTAATAAACATTAAATTAAATAACCGTTTTAAACAAATTAAATCTAAAATAGTATTTGTAAAATATTAAAAAATTAAAACTTAAAAAATGAAGTATGATCATTTATTAAATACAAAAAGTAAATACAATTAATATTGTGATTTCTGCAAATGGAAATATATGAACATACTGCAGAGCTAGCAACATCCTTACGATACATAACACCGCCCCAAAGACAAGCAAGGCTTTACACAATCCTCTGAGATGCATCTTTGGATGTGCATGTGAGAACACTGCCATTGTTTTCCCTGGCTTTTTCACCATCTTTGTTTCTCCCCCTCCTCTGTTCTTCGATGGCTGAGCACTTGCTATAGCCCACTCTTGCGTGGATTCGCTCCGAATCACCCAATAACTCCCACCACTCTCTTCAGGGTCCGCTTGCCATATTTGTCAACTCTTAACAGTCACTCTAAAAGCGACCCGTCTGACCTCTGTCACTGCCCACGGCCCCCGAACCTGCGCTAGCTCTGACGGCACATCGTCCTCGATCCTCATGATCTCGGGCCAGATGGAAAGAAAAAAGAGAAAGAACAGGGAAGAGGAGAGGAAGACTGTGGGAGGAAGAGAATTAGAGATGATTAAAACAAGAGCATGTCAGCGAGAGGGTAAACACGAGCGTTTAAGACAGAAGAGGGGCTAACAGAATGCAAATTTCACAACATCTGTCCGCTTTGTATCTGTAGCCGGAGGGGAAGTCTTATCAGGAGATGATTGTTAGCATGTGCGGAAATTTAGACGAAATCTGGGTGGGCAGCTGCTAATGTCTTCAGCGCTGACGCTCAAGTTTGAATGGCCGGTGAATTGAAATGTCAGGAAGGCCTCCAAGGAAGACATATCAGGCCTGACCATCTGAAAGCATACATACATGCACACACAGACACGCTCGGCTCACTGAAGGGGAAGGTTAAGTCACTGTTCTCTCAAATCCATGGTGTCTGTTCTCTTTTCTCAGATGATTGTGCCCAAGCCACAAGCCCATTTGCCCTTTAAACATCACAAAACACACACACAGTCACACCCTTTCTTTGTGCAGAGCCTAGTTTGGTAACATTATTTTATTTATTTAATTATTTTTTAATACACAGTCGATAAACTAAACCTGTCGAATTTGACCAGCTGTTATCATCACTTATTTTTGGTGTATTTGCAATATTCCAAAGCTTGTAGAATATGCATGATGAAAAAAAAAATATGAAAAAAATATGAAATAAAAATAAATAGATAAATGGTAAATGATTCATTTAAAAATGTACAAATCTTAAAATTATTTCAAAATTATTGCATATTAAATACATATATACAGTAGTGAGCATTTGAAGTGGATCAAAAAAGCTCATCTAAGTTGTCCTAAAACAAGAAAACATTTAGTTTTTATGTTTTAATGGAAGTTTTTGTTGACTACTGTGTATGGGTAGTACTGTATATTGACGTATCGATAAAAAAAAACTGATAAAACCTTGAACATTGAAGATAAACCTCTATTAAGCTATGTGTAACTCTGAGAATGAAGATACAAGTTCTCCAACGGTGTGGCAAAAAAATAAAAAAGGTTAAAAATTAAACACAAACAACATGAGAAAACTGTATCCTCATTCTAAGAGTTACAAATCTTAGAAGAATCTGGTAATACTTCAAAAAAAAAAATTTTTCAGGTTAAAAGCACTTTTACTCTGGTTGCTGCACCTTGCAGTTTCTAAGCATCCTACCACAAGTGTTCTCTTTTTTAGATGCTTTTAAGAAGCCCAGCTGCTTTTAAACCCAGCAACCTGCCTTACGTAAACACCAACTAAAAAAATCAGAGTGGGATCCCAGAGTCTCACCGCCTAGTCCATTTTTTAAAGGATGTCTCTTTGTACATCCCTAGTGTGAAGCGACTGCAATGCATTACATTCATCAGAAATTCAAATAACTTATGAATTATTGAAACAAGCGTAAAGATGCTAAATCAAATGATTTTATCAAGATTAAGACTAAGAGTAAACAGAGGCTGGGTCGTGCTGTGTGTTTGCGTGTAGGCAGTCATCTAGTATCATCGCTCCGCTCAGGTTAAGTCAGTGAAAACCAGTTTCTTTTTAAGAAGGAAAACACAAACGCAGTCAGACTCCGTCCTCCATCACGGTCGAGGCAGAAAGCTTTGAAGCACATGGCTGAGAGCTGAAACACTTAACATGTGCGGCTCTATTAGTAACTAGCTAATGCCATCAGCCAGCTCACCATATGCACATTATGAGATTTGTAGTCAGTAATGGAAATGTAAGTCCAATCCCAAATGCCCCAATCACATTTTATATTCGCACTGGTTAGACTGCACAGGAAATGAAACTGACACAGCCTCCATGTCACCGCTAATGAGATTTTTCGAGTGAAAAAGGGAAGAAACTTGCCAAGAAGCACTGCTCTGACACATTTAAGTGTCCGTGTTAAAGGGTTTACGGACATTATCCAGAGTGGCGTTTCCGAGATTGATGTTTAAGGGGAATTCGCACAGAGTACTACTGCATTATTTCCCATCCCTGTAGGAAATCAATCAAGCCATTAGCTCTCGTTATCAGACAGTCTCGCGTTACACTGTACAGTAAACATGGCGAGACCTCGCATAACTGATTTGAGATTCAGGAGCGCGCTCGGTGCTAAACGTGGTTCAGCATCATCTGCTATTAGCATTACATGCTCAGACACCGCATGTAGCAGATTAAGCGCAGGCAAAAGCGATTTTAAAAACAAGGCAGAAAACGCCTCCAAAAATGCTGACTTCTGCCCCTGCGCTGAGAGAAACAAACGGCCTGCCAAGTTCACCAGTAAAGACTTAATAAAGCGATGCCACAGAGACTGAACACAGCGGCTAAGAGAGAATAGAATCAGAAAAAAAAGAGCGACAGACAAGCTACAGTAACTGACACGCAGCAAATGAGACCACTAGACAGACAGACAATAACCTGCCAGACAACAAGCTGACAGACAGATTAGGCAACAAATTAGCCACTAGACAGACAAACCAGCGAGCTACAAAGATTTATAAATAGATGAAACCAGTTGCAATAAGTGGCCTGCTTAACTGATTTTATATTTTATGTACAAGCACAATTGTGCTGAAAAATATACATAAAATATTACACAAACTGGGAAATATTTATTCTGTAATGAATTAACACTAATTAGATTTTAGCCATTGAGAAACAAAACAATAATGGCTCTCAAACAAGTAAAATAGTTGTAAATAGATAGAATGAGAAAGCAAAAGAAAACAAATGAATGAGACAGGTCACCAGAACAAAACAGAAAGAAAACTACAGATAAGAGGAAAGGCAATAGATAAGATAGAAAGATAAAACGATAGAACAATGAAATGACAGCGAGAACAGACAATGAAAGAATGATAGATAGATAGATAAAACGATAGATAGAACGAAAAACAACAGACAGAATGATAGAATTATAGAACGACAGAACAATACACAGAACAACAGATAGATAGAATGACAATGTTTGCAAAGACATAAGTGTTGTCGCCTTGTCATATGAGCTTCCCCTGTGAGTAATAATGGATCAATTAGGTCTCGGGTGTGTATAAAAAGAACCCCAGTACACTAGAGCTTCACATCAACTGCAACTAGACCTCTGCAAACATGCCTAAGATCCACCCTGAGACTAAAGCGTTGATTATCAAGAGGCTGAAGACCAGATCCACTGCTGATGTGGCAGACACCTTCAATGTGTCTCAGCGTCAAGTACAGAGGATGAAAAACAGATTTGAAGAGACTGGAGACGTTTTTGACAAGCCCAGGTCAGGCAGACCCCGCAAGAGAACTGTTCAAGAGGACCGTTTGTTGGCTCGAAAATCCAAGACCGGCCCATTTTCCTCTGCAGCAGAGCTCCACGAGACCTGGTCACCTGACGTCCCTGTGTCTACCAGAACAGTTTGGTCGAATCAGTGCCCAGAAGCCAGCACTAAACAAAAGACCATGCGGCATTTGCCAAGGCCCACAGCCTGCTAAAAGGATGGACGCTGGAAAAGTGCCAGAAGGTGGATCTTCTAGGGATGCAACGGTTTTTCGGTGGTTTATCGAACCAATATTTCGGTAGCCTATTTGAGGCATTAAACTTTCATTTAATTAAAATTGCCATTTTCTGTGTATTAAGCACATAGACAATCAGAGGATGGTCAGAAATTCTCAAGACTAGCGATGTGTCATTTCTTTCTTTTTGAACGAATCTTTAATGTGACTCGGGAAGAACGAGTCGTCTCGTTGAAGTGATTCGTTCAGTCGCGCACGGCTCTGGCTGCATAGGTTAAGCTCATGGGGCTGTCACGTGATGAACGAACGACTCGAAGAACCCGAAGACTCGAGAGACGAATGCATCAATTCTGTTTCCGGCTCAGGCTGCATAGCAAAATTATTTCAGAACTTTACGATGCGAGTAAGCGCCACCACTTAGTGATACATTTTGTTTTTGTTGTTTGTTCTGATGGTTTGTTTAAAAAACTGAAGTATTTTCTTGTTGCTGTCAATATTTATTTGAATAATGTTTCTATTTCACTTTATACTGCACTTTTTATAGAGTATAGAGTTTTTGAAAGAGGGCAAAAATAAAAAAATAAATGTGGTCTTTTAACTTAATCTGTACCTTTTTTACTTAAATATTGTCTCTGTACCTTGATAACTTGAAATAGAAAGGGCAAATGACCTCCCGCTATGTCAGAGCTCACATACAGTACTGTACAGTAATATTGATGTATCGAAACCGAACCGTGATATAAACCGAACCGTGGGCTCACTGTACCGTTGCATCTCTAGAATCTACTGTTGAATGACACCACAGTCGCCGCAAATATTGCAGGTGACCTACTGGAGCCCGTATGGATCCGAGATTCACCCAGAAAACAGTGACGTTTGGTGGCGGAAAAATCATGGTCTGGGGCTACATCCAGTATAGGGGTGTGCGAGAGATCTGCAGGGTGGAAGGCAACATCAATTGTCTGAAATACCAAGAAATCTTAGCTACCTTTTATATTCCCAACCATAAAAGAGGCCAAATTCTGCAGCAGGATAGTGCTTCATCATATTCTTCAATCTCCACAACAAAGTTCCTCAAGGCGAAGAAGATCGAGATGCTCCAGGAATTGGCCCGCCCAGTCACCAGACATGAACATCATTGAGCACGTGCGGGGTAGGATGAAAGAGGAAGCATGGAAGACGAAACCAAAGAATATTGATGAACTTTAGGAGGCATGCAAGACTGCTTCCTGATGACTTCATCAATAAATGATTTGAATCCTTGCCAAACCGCATGGATGCAGTCCTTCAAGCTCATGGAAGTCATATAAGATATCAAACTTGGATCTCACAGCACCACTACTTCATTTGCTGACATATTTTTTGTATTTGCAGTAAATTTGTTCAATGTCTGTATAGGCGCCAAAACAAAATTGGACCTTTTTCTGTCTTGATTAAATGATCAATCTTTTTTCATGCATTAAATGTCATTTGGGAGGGTTTTAGCTTTTCATATGAGCAATTTCTAACACCAATTGTTTCATTAAAAGTCAGGTTAATAGCAGGTGTTTCTACAAAATAGATCAGCGACAAGACTTTTGTCAGGGACTGTAGTATGATGAAACAACATTAGATAAACAGATAGACATGACAGATGCATGACAGCTCAACAAACCCAGAGACAGATCAACAGATGCAATGAAAGAGTGACAGACAAACAGACCAAACTATAGATAGAATCTATAGATATATCGATAGAACAACAGAACAATGCATGAGAGAACGACATCACAGAATAACAGACAGAGAGAGAAAAAGAGAAAGACAGAGGGAGAAAAAGAGACAGAGAGAGAGACAGACAGAGGGACAGATAATGTGGTGTGTGTTTGAGGCTGTTAGTCAGTGCAGCAGGAGACTGATGGCGAAGTGAGTAACCTGTCAGAGATCCCAGCAGGAGTGGGATTGAGACATTTGGTAAAGGCCAGTTCAACTGCAATACGGGAACCGTCAGAACGCTCTCACTCACAATCACACCAGCAGCCAACGAGTAAATGCTTGCGTTTACATACACACAAATTACCAGCTAATTAGTCTGTAAGAGGCAGCGAGCGGGCCATACAAACGCCCACGCACTGAAAACAGTCAACTAAATAAAAGACAACTCGTATAATATACAGCGTTTGGCATTTCACCATCAAGACTAACGATAGCGGCGGTTTACCTGCTCTACCGGTCCAATTACCTGCTCCTACATCATCCTGACAAACACCCACCAGCGGCCCTGAGCCAGACCAGACACACATGTACACGCAGACGCAAAAACATACAAATGAAAGCACCTCGGGGGAAGGAAGCCAGAGAAGAAAGGCGTCGAAAAGAGCTTCTAAGAGAACAGAAGGAATAAACATGTCTCGCACTGACAGTTTTTCAATGATATCTGCTGAGCCAGGCACAAGCGAGCAGCGCCTCGGAATGACAGATTAGGACTGTATATCCAGAACAGAAGGAGGAAGCGATAGAGAGCTCTGTTATCATGCACTATAATCATTTATATTATTTACATAGTTTGGTAATAAAACGAGGAGAATTTGTCACGCTAACTAGACAGTTGGGACAGAACCGCGGCGAGAGGAAGTGTGTGTCTGGAGTAAAGAGCCGCCGAACTACACGCTTTCATGATCGAGCGAGCGGACTCCTGCACATTTAAGCTGATTTAGGGTCGTGTACAAACAGACGTATTTCTAAGTGTCAGAATGAGGCTTTGCATTCGAAACGGGAGACATTTTCTACACACATTAAAATGTGTTTCTTTAGCGAGTGCTACTTATATAAATGCACTGGAAAAAATGGTTTACTACCCGATTAAATAAATTTTTTTACTGCAAAAAAATAAATACAATAAAATAAAATATAATATATATATATATATATATATATATGAGCAAAAAACTTATTTCAGACAATCTTCAAGACAATGTTTCTCATTTTAATTTAGTTGAACTAAAATGTTGTTCGACTTTAGTTGAACTAAAATTAAAATGAGATAAAACACATTTTAATATATATACACACATAACCAGTGTTGGGGGAAGTTACTTTTAAAAGTAATGCATTGCGTAATATTGCTTTACTCCCTAAAAAAAGTAAGTAATTATGTTGCTTAGTTACTTTTTATGGAAAGTAATGAGTTACGTTACTTTTGCATTACTTAAATATTTAAATATGGGCAGATATTATATTATATTATATTATATTATATTATATTATATTATATTATATTATATTATATTATATTATATTATATTAA
>JAUCMU010000080.1:17707294-17726224 GCA_032275025.1 Enteromius treurensis | reverse complement strand
AAATTGACTAAATATCTTCATGGAACATGATCTTTACTTACTATCCTAAGGATTTTTGGCAAAAAAGAAAAATCAATAATTTTGACCCATACTATGTATTTTCGGCTATTGCTACAAATATACCCCAGCGACTTAAGACTGCTTTTGTGCTCCAGGGTCACATATGTGATGGTGAAAGTGAAACTTTTGCTTATTTACGAGCGGCCACGTCCATACACACCTTAATCTGATCATGTGATTAAACAGAAGGCTATTTACTAAAGGGCTGACAGCTGATGAAACGATAACAGTGTGGTACTTTACATAGCATCACGTGAAATCCCAGAAATACTTGCTCTGATGCCGGCATGTGGATGGGATTACTCTACAAACTGGTTTTGCTTCAGGGTTCACTGTAAAATCTGGTAACGCAATACCAGTTCATGGAAAATTCCAGTAATGATATTGGCATTTGGGTAGATAAAGAAACGGGCCTGTACTTGATAATGTACAGGATGTCTGTATTTAAAGTAAAGCAGTTTACAAATGTCACATACCTTCATAAATGTGGCCTTTTAATTCATTGATATTATATTACCTGCAAGCACAGCATTTTTAATACCTGATTTAAATAGACAAAATTTGAAGTATGAGTGCAGTTCGATATAATTAAGCACACTTTTTCACACAGGTGGGCTTTTCTACTCTTTCAAGTAAAGTAAATATGAAGAAGCATATAAAACGCGTTACGAACAAAAATGCAACTGCATCAAAATCCCAAACTGAAGATCTATTAATATTGCCATGAAATCTATGTGCTAAATTATCAACATGAAGTGGAAGTGACATTTTTGCTTTGAAACCCAGCTTCGCCTTTTTTATTCACCACATTTTCAATACCAAAGAAATGAGTTCTTCTCCAGGCTGAGAAGGGCTTACATGTTCAACATCCCCCTTATGATTCGGACCACGCTTCCTAATGAAGCAGGAATTAACCTCTGTCATCTGACTTACAGTCGATTTCCTTTGGCTCCTCTCTCCTTCTTCCGATCTATCACTGTTCTGAGAAATGGTGCCGGATTTGACACTCGCCAATGTGAGAAAGGGAGAGAGAAATGAGAACCAGTGTGCCCGAGAATAGACTCAGCTATGACAGTATGGCTAAACTTTGAAAACTAACTTCTGTGCTTCGGAAACTCAGGGCCCAGTCTCCGGATCCGAGAGCAGTCACCTGTTCAGTGTCAATGCGGCTGACACTCAACCCACCGAGAGGTTTCACATGACATACGGATAGCTATCGGATGGGAGAAACGGGGAAAATGAGAGTGCCAATCTTTCGAGACCCCTCACATGAGAAACGAGATTAAAGCGAGCAAATGGAGACGTTGTCCTCAGGAGAGGCATTTAAGACTTCCTGTACTCGTGTTTTGCAGACGTACTTTGTGGTTTGTCCTCCATCCGAATTAAAAAAACATCTGTGTTTCTTTCACAACCTAGAAAATTTACAAAGCATTTTACCTGCTGTTTGTCAGGCTAACTCAGGCAGGCGTCCTCTGAGAAACCCATTCACATTCAAACAGGCATGTCTGCGATTTCCTGAACATTATTATTACGGTGTCAGATACAATAACCCAAGCTAAATTTCTTGTTTCGTTGCCCAATTAACATTCATTACAGACCTTTTTAACAACATTTTCCGGGTAAAATAACAGTTGGTGGTTGAAGATCTTTATAAAAGATGCCATATGAACAAACTGAAGGTGAGCCACTGATGTCACATGGACTGTTTTATTGGTGTTTTTAACCACATTTCTGTCTATGGAGGGTCGGGTGGCTTTCTGATATTATCATTAATATCTTAATTTGTGTTCCTAAGATGAATGAAGGTCTTACAAGTTTGAAACGACATGAGGGCGAGTTATTAATGACAGAATTTTCATATATATACATAAAATGATCTGAACAAGTGCTCTGGTCGGGCTCTCAAAAATACTTAATGTTGAGGCAGGCTGATAATCAATTAATTATCTTAAATCACATTTGTAATACAACATATAGAAAGGTTTATGATGCACACAGTCACTACATTCGACAATACTTACACCCAGAAAATAAAAATCCCATTTCAGTAAAAACTACAGAGATCCAAGTCCCATCTGAATCGGTTCATGAGCCATCCGCTCTTAATAATTATAACTCCAACTCCATTTGGAAAAACTAATCTCTTTCGGAAAGTGCATATGTGATCAGATTTGCAAAAAAAAATATCAATTTGAACTAATTGAAAACATTTCAGAAAATTCTTCCAAGAACAAATGATCTGTTCTAGCAGAGTTTTATGCAGATTTTTATAGCCTTACACTATCATCTGTCAGAAAAATAAATAAATAAATTGTTGCATCACCCTGCATCTGCAACGTAACTGAGAACTCCTGCACTATAAAAGAGCAAAACTATTTTCTTATTGGGTCTCTGCATGCATGCCTATACATTTTCTATATTTGCAAGCACGTAGGTGTGCCTGGAAGTGGACAAAGCGCTAGTGAAAAAATGTTCCTGCGTGCATGTGGAGAGTGTGTTGCCATGCCTGGATATCTTTCAGGACTAGTCGCAGTATTCAGACAAGTGTGATTCTGTAATGCTACAGTCTGCAGACCCCCGTTTGTTCCCGCTCACTTACTAAAACCTTTCTCAGACATTTCCATTGCTACAAAGAGCCGAACAAACTGCCAGTGGTATACAACCGCCAAGTCAGCTGGAATAAGAAAGCAGAAACACACACACACACACAGACAGAACGACTAGGCCATCACAGTCAGCCGTTCATATAAACATTTATGAAATCTCCCCACGGAAGTCATTTTCCCTAACACCATGACTGGAGGTCCATGGAATCCTCAAGAAGCATTAGCCTTTCACCCTTCAACTCAGAGCTTCCGATGGCAGCAACTCCAGGAAAAAAAAATCTCTCCGGGGTTTAACTCTGCGGCTTGAGATATGACTGTCATCTCAATTCACCGAACCCAACTTAAAAACCACACAGGAGATCAAACCTTTATTTATTTATTTGGCTTTGTTTACTCCCAAAGTCTTTTTGGTTGGAAGCCGTTCTCCATTACTCTGCTTATACCATCCGAGGGACTCCAAATATTCATCAGCTGCATCTGAATGGCTTACACGGTCATTTCTTTACCTCTTTTCAAGTCAACATGAAGTCAAAACTGACATGAATTACTCATTACACGCTCAAGGTCTGGCAGACGACATTTATCTGGGAATGCTATTCTGAAGAGAAAAAACAAAACACACGTTTGTCTTTCATCAGATTGTGACAACTTCCACAACGCAATCAATTACTATTGTTTTTAGTCTTTAAAATTGTTTTTATTCAGAAACGGGTCTCATTATGGAAGTAAAATGGGTTGAGAATGAACTTGAGCTCTTTAAAATCAAAAATGTTCTTCATTTCCTTGCAAACTGATCACAAAAGGCCCAAATAAATGTTCTGCAAGAATAACCCAAGGGGTTTAAAATATCAGAAAACTACTCGTCTACTGCATCTACAATGCTAACGAAGTGCACTCAAGGTCTTGTTAACAATTCATCAGAAATTGAAATTCAGCTTAAGAAAAACATGTTTGGATTTCATAGAATTCAGGCAACATGCTAGCCTGGGCCCGCCCATACTTCCTGTGACGCCACATTCACTTCGCGAGCAAAGTCAGTTTGGCAAAGCTGCCGTTTTAGAGCATTTCCGTTCCCCAAAAAGTGGGAACCAATGAGAAACGAGCTCCCCGGCCCCAGCACCACTGAGGTGGGTGTAACGCGATGACACAGCAGTTCTGCTGCGTTCAAACATGGTGTGTACCAAGCAGCAACAATCGTTCGACTCTGCTGTTGCAGCTGTTTTGAGAAATTTTCATGACAGGTTTTCTTTGCAAAAGGAGCAGAAGGTAGCTCTTCAAGCCTTCATTGCTAGCTACAATTGGTTACGGTGGCTTCAGGTTCCGTCGCTACACATATCGGAATGAGTGGTCTGATTGGTTGAAGATTCGTCCAGTAGTATACAGAGGCACCTGATGGACGCAGGTTAAGCCCGCCTCCCAGAAGGCAGGTAGTAAGGTAGCTTTGCCAGACTAAGCTCCTATGAGCTTTATAGTCACGGAAGTCAGGCTAGCAACATGCACAATCCAATCCATTCCCTTCCCGCCTTTTTTCTAGTTAGTTTTATTCAGAAACATCACAAAATGGAAGTAAAATGGATTGAGAACACACTTGTTGGCTTTAAAAAAAAAAAAATTAATTAAAAAGAGCTTTTCATCAATAACAAACATTCCATTTAAAACTCCAATGCTGTTATTCAATTCTCTGCAAACTGATCTCAAACACCCAAATTATCATTCCACAAATGCTAAAATGGAGCATTAAAAAATGCTTTTATGGTCATTCAAGCAAAACACGAAATCAAAATTGGACACCATTTACTTGTCAACCATGTAGAGTCACGAACAACAGTTGCAGCGCATGTTATTCTGGAGGAAAACTCTTCATAATCTTGCACAATCCAATCAATTCCTTCATCTTCCCCATCATCAATTGGGGTTTTATTCAGAACTGTTCCAGAAACATTCTAGCACTGTTCCGCACAAACTGGATCACAAGGCCCAAATCAGCGTAACGCAGGCAAGGTTTAATTACAAATTGCAAATGACATGGTCTTCAAACTCATCTCTCAGATAAAAAGCAGAAGATGAGAAAATGAGATCCTGTAAGCCTTTTTTAGATGACACAAATTTATTGTTGGTAATGAGGTTAACTCCGCTGTAAATTACAGAGGTCTGCTAAGGTGGAAGCGCGCTTTCTATTAAAAAGGTAGATTAAGCACATACAGACATAACCGCACAATTAAAAGCACAGCGTTAACGGCGCGGGGCTAAGAAAGTCAATCAAGCAGCAAGCTTCTGAAGAAGATCAGACGGTAATTAAGGCAATTTCAACTCCTCCCTCAAGAGGATCTCAATGAATCAGCGTAGATTTGCACTGGCTCAGGCAAACGCCATTAACGTGTAATGCCCATCACCGACGCTTCTGATGAAAGCTCACCTGCATGTACGGACACGTTAAAAACTAATGAAAGTCCGATTTCAACATGCACTCATGAATTTCTCATCAAATCAAATTACCTCGGGTGGTGCATGCGATGCGCATTCGTTTTATAGCTCTACACTCAATTATTCAGATGTTTCTCCAAGAACTCCTACGAGCAATAAAAACAAACAGAAATGAGATGGTTCTACTTGCATGAAACATAAATAAGAACTCCATTAAGTCATCTGAGCTCTGAAAGAGCGGCATTTATGTGCTTCTTGCGCTTAATCCACCAGCAATCCATCTGACACATGAAAGGACAGCTAACCTGAATTTTAAGACAAGTTAAGCCGCAAAGAACTAGATTTGCATTTTCCCTAAGGAAAAAAAAAAATAGCACTTGCACAGCAACAATCGAAAGTGGCAATGTTTGCAGCAAGTCTAGATTCTAGGTTTTTTCCTGTGCACATATTATGCCACAGAGTATTAAGTTAAGTTGTATTAAGTTACCCGTCAATGTATTAAGTATGTTACATGTGGCCACTCAGGCCATCGTTTTCACAATACACCCTTTAGTGTGGGTTTTACAGGAAATGCATGTGCTCTATCAACCATTGCTGCTTACTAGCATGTATTGTGCACATTATTTTTTGACAGACAGAATGCTACTTTTTTTTGGTTTTATTAGGACAAGACAGATCAGAATTGACAGGAACTGAAGAGGGAAAGAAATCAGGAAAGGCCCTCGAGTCTTAATAATCTACATTGTCTACATTGTATTTATTAAAAAAAACACACACACACACACACATGTCAAATGTGTTATGCATGTTACAGTTTCTGACAGACGGCAAGGTGAAGCCACTCAGGCCATCATTTTCTCATTTTTTCAGAAAGCAAGGAAGTAGTCAATACACCCTTTAGTGTGGGTTTTACAAGAAATTCATGTACTCCCTTGACCTCTGCTTCTTATAAATGTATTGTGCACATTATTATATATATTTTTTAAAAAGATTATTTTTTTGAAGATGAACTGAAGAGAGAAAGAGATCAGGAAAGGTCGTCGAGTCAGGATTCAACGCAAAATATTACATTCGGTACCACTATGAGTTTTTCCCAGGAAGGAACGATTTTGATGCACAAGATAGTCTTTTGTCTCGTAACAAAAAAATCTTTTAAACCCATGAAAATGCAGAGAAAAACACTTTTTAAAACTGCCGTCCTATTATTACCCCAAAGCAGCTTTTGACTCATATTAGAGAATCAATACAACACAGCAGCACCGTTTATGCAGTGAACCAAATTCTAAAAAAAAACACACAAAATCAAAAATGGAATATGCAAATAGATGTTACAAAATTGCTACTCAGTATGAAAATCAATGTTGTCATTTCCATTGTAAATTAGTCGTTGAGATTTTAAATTGTAAAAGTAACCCTTTAAAAGACCACTTTAAAAAATCCAAAACTGGTGCACTTAATACTGTGTCCCAACCAACTATTTCCATAACTTATAGCTTTCAGCCTTGTGCTACAGTATATCCTAACCTGACAGGATATAAGTAGGTTATATGCATCAGCTAAAGGTTTAAAACAAACCCTACCCGAAGCGCTTGAGGTATACCGATGCTGCACAGCAGTGGGATGGCTGTTGCTCCTTGCTTAAAGGATTGATAAAGTCGAAGGCGTAGAAAGTTTTAAAGAGGGCGGAAAAACCCTTTGAATGAGCCCAGGGTCACAAAAAGGCTGATCTCAGAGCCCACACAAAAAATCCCTCTCTGTAGCCTTCATTTTATCAGGCACAGTGGTGGGTGATAAGACGGCATGGCTGGCCTCCAGGAGTCCTCTGGCCTTCACTTACGGCACCGTATGACCACCTTATGAGGAGGACAGAGAGTATCTCTGAGACAAACAGATAAATGGGGAGACGGACGGAGACACAGAACAGATTTCCCATCTGTTCTGCAGCACACATCTGATTCCTCATTTACAACTGCAGCATATTTTCGAGTCAAGCGAGCAAGATTGCGCCCATCAAACAATTTTCACGTTTTGTACGCTCTGGAACTTCAGTCATTTCATATGCATAACCTACATCACAAAAACAGACAGTTTGGCCGTAATGGTGTATAAACCGTGTGAGACAGAGGTAAATCGAGGACAGGCGGGGGAACTTTTTGTCAACACACTCAGAGGAAAGCGCTCTCCTGCTCTCCACTCTACAGACACTCATAAACAATGGAAGTGGAAGAGACGGAGGGTCTTACAGGCGACCAATCACTAAAGCCACCAGAACAAAGGCTTGAGACGGAGCTCTGAATGCACGGCGGGAGGAAAAAAAGAAAGAGGAGGGGTGCGAGGAAAGGGCATTTATTCAAAGGCCAGCAATTTTAGTCCCTTTTGCATGCTCAACGTGGGTGAGTGTCAAAGGGGAAGACAGAGAGAGGTTTCTTCTGGAGGTGTGAGTTTCATTTTACACTCTCTTTTGGACAAAGCCGACTCAGAGGTCTTTTGTTCTTGAAAACCTGTTGGCACAGAAGCGTATTGTTCGGCGGCGAGAAAAAAGGAATACAAGGAAACTACATTATAACGTATGTTTGTGTGGGACTTGCTCTTTGCCGCCGCTCTGACATTTGTTGCTTCTGACAGTAATGGAAGACCAAAGGGAGCCAATAAGAAAAGCATCTACTTCCACTTGTCGTGGTTCCCTGATCCCAAACTGAATTAAGCACTCGGCAATAATGTTTTAAACCCCCCTCCAAGACTCTAAAACAAGATGGATGCCATCAGATCCCCAATGAAAAGGGGTCTCCATGACAACTGCGAGAAACCTCCACCTCACCCCTGAAGATCCCCTCGGAGAACTAATACACAAACCTTTGACACGTACCAAAAAGATTAATGGGCTACCGAAAGACTTGTGCGCATTGTAATAACCCTCCGCTCGTCCTGAGGTGTAAACTGCCTTATCCCATGAAGAAATTAATAGAGGCGAACCCCAGAGTGTGCCCACGCAAGTTTGAGCGGCACTGGGAACTTGGCATGACTAATTGTGGTGCCACGATTCATCCATCCAAAACTCATTTATCCAACGGCCAAGATGCTCGTCTTATTTCTTGAGAAATATGTGCACGGGGAGCGCTCTGGATCAGGATTCATTTACAGCCACCCGGTGCCAGTTTAATGTAGCGTTTTCCTGTCCATTCACCCCCAAAAAATTATGTTTTATGTGACTGGCATGCAATCAAATGCTCGGATATGTAGTTAACATACTGGTCTGAAACCTCTCCAACCAGTTGCTGGTATCGTGTCACGTTTTCCTGGACATTTACATGAAAAGCTGATGTTTTGTGTGACCCGCATGCAATAAAACGCTCAGACATGTAGTTAACACAAGTATGCATGCATACTGGTCTGAAACTGGTTTGACACCTCTCGGCTCACTTTTCAGGTGTGAACACAGTCCCAGCAAGTGGGTAAGCAGTATTAAAACAGCGAAAGGGAAAAAGAGTGACACATTAGGAAGAGTCTAAAAATGGCTCTGCATCTCTCGTTTACTTGTTTTGCATTTAAGTGCTGTTCACACCAGGGAACAAGTTCATAATTGCTAAATAGAAAAGCCCACACCCCAGCTATGAAGAGGAATATCTTTGCAAGCACTTTCAGAGTGACTTTTTTTAGATGATGAATGATAAAAACACAGACAGCCAATCAGAATCCATCCAACGTCAAAGGGGTAGACAGCAAAATTGCAGGATGCTATGATCATAATCAGAACGTCATCTTCCATTGGTTTGGACAATAATGTGGTTATTATAGTTATTTCTTAGCAATCGTTCTTGATGTTTTTTTAGGCACAAATGAGTCTTCTGTATGTTGTTTATGGATGCTAGGCACAACTTTGTATGAAAATGTTTTTGGAATCATACCCACAATCGTGAAAAACAATGCCATTTGTTGCATCAAGTGTGCACTACATTGCTAAAACATGTAACCTGAGTGCTTAAATATGTGCAGAGCTTCAGTCCTGCAGTGTAGCCTCGGCTTACGCAGATCCACAGACATGTCTCTCCTTATCAGAGGAAAGCAGCCCCTCCGAGACGCCATCAAATCACTGTGATGTTTAAACCACCAGGGAAGAAATGTCTAGGACCATCAGCACTAGCCAGACTAGTGTGGCAAATAAGGGGAACAGGAACTTAAAATGCAATTTTATAACAGTGGTATCTCAAAATAGCAGAAGACTTGCCTAAAATTCAGACATCATTGCATTTTTAGGAGTTTCAGCCAGCTGCACAGACCTGTCATAAAGCGCCAAGTGTTAACAACTAAACCCTGTGGCATTTCCCGCTTCCTATATAGTGTACAAAAGGTATAATAGATATAAAAGTTTCAAACTGTGAAGTAGGTGATTGAGTAAGACAATACAGTTACACCTGCTGCCTCCCAGCCTAAGAAAAAACTGATCACGACAAGCCACACCTTGCGTAACATGGCGTACGAGGCAAAGGATACGGGTTACGGTCAGTGGCTCTTAATAAGTTGACCAGGATAACCTAGATAAGCAGGTAAGCTGTAGAAATCGGCGCGCGCAAGCGTAACGCACGCATGCAACTTGCGTATCAACACACTTGGGACGGGCGACTTCACGTTAAGCGCTCACTACCGGCAAGCATCATGCAAATTACCTCTAGGTTTCAAAATAACAAAAGAGACCGAGTGGGCAGTGAAGAGATTAACCCACAAGTAACTGTGTCACATTACCTTGGCTGGACAGAAGACACGCGCAGAAAATCAGGCAACAGTTCATCATCGCGAAGTCGCTCATTCCGCTCTCGTCCGCGGGAGGTTAAACCAATCCTGGAAACTTTAGCATAAAATCTCTTTCACTTTGCGAAGCGAAACGGAGGCGGTGTGTCGAGGCTCGTCAGATCGCAATCTCAGTCTACGGTCCGCTCCAACTGCTAGTAAAGCCCGGAGTGTGCACAGGTATGTTATCGCGCGGAACGCTGTCGAGTCCTCTGCCTAACGCGACTCGCTCACTTCTTCTGGTCTAGCTGGAGCTCGAGAGCGCGACCGATGGAATTGGTCGTGATGTCATCGTCGCGTCACGCAGCGGTGGAAATGGAAAGACATTGAAGTTTAGAACTTGTGGATCGGGCTCACGCGAAATGCTACATACGCGTAAAGTCCGGATATTCCGTTTTTAAGGGAAGTTTTTTTGCGCGAGATTGTAATCGGCATGTGAAAGGAACAAGGGATTTAGGCAAAATGCCCCGTGGTAAATTCCCCCGGTTTGTACCTAACGTTTGATGCTCTGTGATATAGAACATTTTGCATTAGGCTAAAGAAGACTTAAAATTAGTTACGTTACATGCCGCCTCAAAATAGTAACCTAAAATCTAATGACAGTACGTTTGATGGTGTAAAAAGTACAGAATTGTTTAGTTTTGTATCATAACTGTGCCAATGTCTAATGAATACTTTACACGTAAATAGTGTATCTCTACAGCCCAAACCAATCGACAAGCTAGCCTATGTTTGATGGCGTGTAATGTATAGCATTATTATTGTCACAAACCACTTTAATGTCTAATCAGATTCACCATTTCCGTTAATTAAATTGGATATTCAAGTATATTGAGAGTAACGTTACGTTTGATGTTCCACTCAAAATTGTCACAGTAGACTTTCACGTCTATTCGGATGCACTATTTCAGTGAATCTAATTAGTTATTATAGCCTATTGCGACAGTGAACAACTCTATAATCTAACAGAGAACGGCCGATTATGTAAAATACATTCTAGCAGAGCGTTTTTCTGCCACCGTTGTTGCAGTTGAGAATTTATTTCAATTAATTGCATCATATTAATGGCTTAAATGGACGCCACGCTGTTTATACGCGGTTCAAAAATATGCCCTCGCAAATGGTGAATGGTGAGTGCTTCTGAAATTCAATTCCGGGGAGCGACTATTATATTAAACAATAAACAAAAAGTTAATTTCCCACGCTGGCGAAATTGTCAGACTGTATAAATCAGAGGACTTGGCTTTTGCATGTTCTGCTCGTTTTTCTGATTCTGAACTTGTACGCTAATCTATTTTCACTCCATTTTGCCCGACTTGCTTCATACTTACACGGATGCCCATAACTGCAGTTGATCGACTGTCAAAACAATGCGATTTATTCAAATAAGGAGGTATGAAGGACAGGGTTGATGAATTCAGAGCTCTTCCCCTCTGGGAACGGCCTGCATACTAATCAGTGACCTCGCTCTGCCATCTATTGACGGATCTGCGCAATTACGCGCCGGAGTTCATTAGCATGCAGAGCGCGAGAGAGCTCTGTCAAATGAAATACAGCGTCCCCTCGGTTATGCATAAACGACTGCTTGCGTATACGTTTATAGTTTATACTAGAAGTTCGACAAGGCAAACTTTGATGTTGGCTGACAAAGTATTGCCTGACAGTTACAAAAAAAAAAAAACAACACAAAAAACTGCGAAGTTTGAAGGTTGCGCGTGCTTTGAACGCTTCACCCGAAATGCTTGAAAAGCACGGGTTTCTCATCTGTCCAGATGTATTTTCTGTTGAAACTTTCTCATTTCAAAAGAACATTTGGCTGGACAAATCATTCATCAGTAGCTTACTTCTGTTTTTTTTTTTTGAAGATAGACTGCACATTTTTAATGCATTTATCTGCTTAATGTTAATTTTGTTAACCGCCATGTGTTCATTAGCATATAGATGTGGACTAAAAGCCACAACATTCTGAATAAACATGGTCTTTTAAGATCTAAAAAGTGGGAATCATTTAATAGAAATTCCATTACCAAATATATCTGCAATAGGCTACTCAGTCTCACCCGCATCTGGAGATCTACTTCTGAAGAGTTCAGTTCCAGCACACCTGCTGTTATTTTCAAGTAAACGCAAAGACCTTGATTAGCCGCCGCAGGTGTTTGATTAGAGTTGAACCAGACAACTCAGAACTTGGAATCCATCTCATATTAAAAATAACCACTGGAACTGGACTTCAGTAGGTATGTTTACATGAACTCATTTTCTTCAGTCTGAAACACATCCAAGTCTGAATCCAAGTTCTGAAGAATCTCATCATCTGTTTATATAAACCCCAATTTGTAGTCTAATTCACATATTTGCATATGCATATGCACTGCATTACATATGCATATATTACACATCTGCTGAAGACAAACCTTTAGCACGTGCAGTGACTATTCACCGCAATCAAAACCAGAGAAAGCCACTGCAATGTCACAGGATCGACCGTGGGAATCATTTTTGGTTTCATTTTGACCTTGATGATGTAAAAAGAAAGCTGACATATGTCAGAAGAGATCTTTAGCAGACTTAGGTCCGTTATGACAACTCTCTGAAGATGTTATGCTGGTTATGACTTTGGTAATGTATTTGTTCTTGGTGGAATAGATCTGCAATGCTGCTGATGTTGGTTATTGCTGTAGTCGTAGATTATTGTTGCTGCTGCAAGCAGTACAGAAACTTGCCACAGCCAATGCACACAAAGTATTTAAAATAATATATAGCACATCTATACAGGTGGTGGGTTTCACAGGAACTCTGAAAGCACACTGCAAAATGCACAAGTGGATGCTAACCAGCCAATTAAATGAACAGCAGCAAGCTCATTGCAACATGAACCAGTCAGCTTGTGCCAAGTCATTTAGCAATGTGAATATCGCCAGTTACGTTAATACCTGTCAGTCTGTGCCATCTTTCATGACTGAACTATAAATTTTAATATACAGTCCCTGATCAGATGCAAACAAACATATGCATCATTACAAGACAATGTCTGTTTACATATGTAAACACAGACGTCATGATAAAGCACACACACACACACGCGCAGTTTTCAATCTGATGCAGGAAATTGTTAGATTTAAGCATTTACATGCTTAATTTGTTCATGTTGATTGGATTATTTTTGGTCATCAGTTTTAATCCGATTGAAATTTCATTCAAGTGGAAGGCTTTTTTTAGTCCTATTGTGCCATCAATCCGATTATAAATGTATTATTTGGCTGCGAGAAGTGTGATTTGACAACATTGCCAATATGGCGACTAAAGTGACGTCACATTGGTTATTTTCAAGTGACGGTAGGAGAAATCCAACTGCTTTCTATTCTGAATGTAATGTTTTCAAATGTTGGTGGTCCAACATAAAAAAAAAATATATATATATATTTTGAAATATAAGATTTGTTATATCTGATTTATTCCAGGAGCTTTTATGCATATCTGGCAGCTGCTCATATTCAATGTCAGGTCAGAGATAATCATGCATGATCCAAGTCTACATTATGTGTTATGCGTATACGTTTATAGTTTCATATAATTTAGTTCGACAAGGCAAACTTTGGTTGACAAAGTTTAGCCTGACAGTTTTAAAAAAGCTTAAAACGACGCAAAGTTTGAAGGTTGCTTAGGCCGTGTGCACTTTGAATATTTTAATACCCCAAGAAATCCTTGAAAAAGCACACTTTTGCGATTTTCTATGCTGATGTACTTCCAGTTGAATTTTCCTCATTTTGTCGAGCATTTGATTGGACAAAAAAATGTAGAGTTTTGGAGAATTCCAACAGTGTTTGTGGCATTGTATGGCATCTTTGTTATTTATTGGGATCTAGAGTGTTTTTGTCATTCATATATTTATTTTAAGGAAGGGTTTCTGAAGCACGCTTCATTGAATTGGGCCATTTGAAAAACAGCACATTAAACATTTGTATGAGCAGATGGATAATTATGGTAGGGCTACTCATGCAATTATATCTCAATCCTACATCTCAACACAAATAATCGTTTTCTTCTTGAAATGACCGCTATTAGAATCCCCTGGGACGCCATTAGCAGCGTTTCTAGGGGTGTCCATTTACCGAAAATGCCTTTAGGTCAAACGTAACTGCTGGGTTATTAAGAGCCTGTGAACTAAGAATGCCATGTATTGTCAGTGGGAGTAGCCTGTGAATGCATGACCTTTATATGCACTGTTTTAACCAGCACATAGAACTTTCTGTAAGATTCCTGATTAAGATGTTACCCACAGCCTCCTCTCTCACAGATGCATCCTTAATATAGCTGAGTCATGGTCAGACGGCACATAGGAAAAAGAGCAATTGAGTCCTATTAGAATCTGTCTGTATTTCCCCACTTGGTGCTGGGTGTTCAATTGCGCTTGACGATGTGTATCTCATCTGGGCCAAAAAATAGCTTGGATTGCCGCTCACTGGGCCAATCGCTTCTAACGACCACTGACAGTTTGGCACTAATGATACGTTTTCAAGCATTCAGTGTCATTGTCTCCAGCACACTGTCCTAACCGGAGGTCCAGCAGGATGGCAAAATGTCCAAATCTGACAACCCTTTAAAAAAACGGCCTGAAACCTCCTTCACACTCGCATACTTAGCCTTCTGTCTGAGTTTTTGAGAGATCGTCCCTTAGTTCGGCCCAGCGGGCTCAGATTGATTAAGCTCTGTGGCTGCTTTAATGTGATCATGTATCAGTTGCCTGTCGACACCTTTACCAGCATAACTCTCCGGCTCTGACAGACTGATTAATACACTGAAGTGTCCATCCCCCTTCCTTACTGTTGCCATATTTTTCTATTCTCCTCAGGTCTCGATCCGGTTGCCTTCTGCCCTTCATTATTATAGTATATCTTAAGACTCCATTAAACCGGCCCAGCTAAGTGCTGCTCTGCTAATGGCGCTCCGAGGGGCTGCTGATAATACGCTATGATTAACCACATTAAAGGGACGAGCAGGCTACCACCCCACAGCAGGGTTCTTGTAGTTTTGCACACACACACACACACACACATAAACACTATAAAGGTCTTGTTTCATTTCTTTCAAATGTCTTACTTCTCAGGTTTTTCTTAAAGGGATGGTTGACTCAAAAATGAAAATAGTTTTTGTTTGCTCATTCTCATGTTCTAAACCTGCATGACTTTCTTGCTTCAATATGCTCGTTGCGGCATATGTGGGAGATTTTAAAGGAATAGTTCAACCAGATATGTGACCATTTCAATTGATCATTTCAACCCATGCAATCTATTATTGCATAATACATGTACTCATCCTCAGGCCATTTAAGATGTAGATGAGTTAGTTTTTTCATTATGGGTGGTGTCACAATGAGAGTCCAAACTGATGAAAACATCACAATCCACAGGTGATCCACACCACTCCAGTCCATCAGTTAATATTTTTATTTCTGGGTGAACTGTTCCTTTAAGCTTTTAGAAAGAACATAGAAGCGGATCTTATGACTCATCTATGCTATATTCCAAAAATAGAAATTGTAAAAATAAAAACAAATTTGCTGTCATTTGCTCATCCTCATGTTCCAAACCTGCATGATGTTTTTTCATTAGCTGCGCTCTGTTTGTTGTTCTTTTATTCACAATTTTAATGATTCTGAAACTTATACGCGAAGAATGCAAGAGCATAATAGAAGCAGTTTACATGACTCATGTGTTATTATGCAAAATTATGCGTTATTATGTTACCTTCATGACAGTAAAACAGACGCAAGGTCTGAGAATGAAATGTTCGTTTGAGTCCAAACTGTTTGATGAAAAGTTGATTTGGTTCATATTGCACCGATTCCGTTCTTAAGTTGACTCACTGATTCAATCCGTTTCTCGCTCAAAGATGCTAAATAAAGTGGAATATAAGTTATTTGGGCCTCATTTAATATGCTTTTATTGCTTTACTTTCTTTTTTACGCTTAAAAGCTTCAGAGTCCCATTCGCTGTGATTGCATGGAAAAGAAAGTCATAGGGGTTTGGGGTGACAAGTAAATTACAGAATTTTATGGTAACTATTCCTTTAAGACTCCTTTCGTCAGTTATTACGTTCCTTTTTAGTGTTCTCTCGGTCCATTTATCTCAATTCTGCTTATTCACCTCTTGATTACTGTGATATCAAGCACTTTGTTTTGCTGCTGGTTTGTGGGTCTTTTCATTAGATCTTTTGGGGGGGGGGGGGGGATGAAAGCGAGGAAAAAATAGCAACACAGGCAAACAGAAATCTTGTGTCTATAATAATAAATATCTCAATTTAGCTGTAGGTTTTTAAAGGATTTGCTTGCTTTGTGAAAAAAGGTGTCGCATATATGTGCTTCTCACACATTTCAATGAATGCGCCCATTCACATCTTTTCATGACACATCTCTGTGTGTGTGTGTGTGTGTGTGTGTGTGTGTGTGTGTGTGTGTGTGTGTGGATTGTGTGGCCTTCTTCTCAGGCCACAATGTACTGAGATACGCATACAATGACTGGCTCGCTGTGATCGGCTCACATCCTCTCAACACCCCTCCATATATAGAAAAACCTCCGCCGCAGGGACACAAACAACATTTGGAAAAAAGGATTAAAAGGGTGATAGAGTGAGAAGAATAGCTGGAATTCAATGTGTGAAGCAGGAAAGTTGCTATGTTGGTTTTGGCTTCCAACAGGACCGTTCTCTCTCCTTTTATAGGCAGATGATTTGTCCAAGTTGTAAATAAATCAAGGTTTGTTGAAGAATTTTTATTATAACACTGCAATTTCTGTTTTGTATATTTACACTGCTATACATTATGTAACATATAAATTGTGCTATTGTAATTGGTACCTTAATTAAAAAAAATACGGATTTTTACAGTCAAATTCAGGCAACCCCAGCTGCCAGTTTTTTAACATAATTTTTATGGAATTATTTTTACAGTGTGGGTTCTTATATAGATTATTCTCCATATATGTAGAAAACAAAGGCTACTTTGTGCAACACAAGGTCCTCCTGTATTGCATGAGATTATAAAACCTTTAACAGGATGCTATTTTTACACCCGAATTCCAACAATGAAGAGATGGACGAACCTGTCAAAAGGCCAACCATCTCTGTAGGACGCCATCTATCAGCTCTGTACGGTAGAGTAGATCCACACAAAAGCCACTTGAGCATTGAGAGAAAGTCAAATGAAGCTAATGCAGACAGGTATTTGAAGAAAGTAAAGCCTAGAGTGCACGCAAGCCTCGGGAACGCTTCAAATATAGACTTACAGCCTCACGACAAGTCAAAGTAAACAGCCGAGACAATGCCGGAGCGGCTCCGGAGATGCCTTTCTGCAGTAAATATGTAAGACTAAACAAAGACTGCCGTAGCACTGCAACATAGCCTGCATTTACAGATCCACATTTATAATTTCTGACAAAGCTTGAGGAGGAGAAAAAAAGGCGGATTTCCACAAATTGAAAGATTATTAAGAACGCGAGCCAAAAGGACTGGAAGCTGTAATCACTGCTGTCCTACACAGTTCTGAATGCTAATGTAATGAGATTTCTGTTTTAAATTTAAAATCAATAATCAAAAAACGCCGCGCAACATCGGAGTGAGGCATCATTTGTTTGATGGGAAAAATCAATTGAAATTGTTCAGAAATAAGCCTCATGCAAACATTTCCTGAGGCCTTGTCTGTATAAAATATCACTCCTCTGCTTCCTTTTCTGCTTTTTATGCAATTTCATTTCCTTTTGTTCTTTCTTCCGTAGAACCGAGCAGCTATTTGTCTTCTGCGTGCATGAAAAACAAATGTCTAACATATCAGCCGTCTTTGTGTTACGTGTAGCTCGTTTCTCACGTCCACGTGCATTGTGCCTCGCGTCCTGATGTGTTCTTGCAGTCTGAGCAGCACGTAGTTGTTGGTAAATAACATAAAGCGCTGTGTAGAGCCGGCGGGAAGGAGCAGTTTGATTACAGCCCTGCAGTCTTTATCTGCGGCGCGCAGGCAGACTTTGACGCAGATGAGAATGGGAAGGAGATGGAGGGATTTTGTCATAACAGAGCTGTGGGACGTCTACTTGTCAACCATGATCTGCTTAGAGTGGTCCTAAGTGTGTGTGCGCGCACAAACGCTAGCTTCCACTGGAGTGTGTGATGGAGAGGAATCAGAGGTCATGTCAATCTTGTCAGTGATTGGCTTACAGTCAGTCTGTGCATGATTTATTGAAGCCATGTGCTTTGCTGAATGAACGTGAAGATGAAATCTGAATACAAACGACTGCGTGCAGCACGCTCTGAATATTGTGAAGTCGTGTGATTTGAGGAACAGACTCAGAATCTTCTTTTTTTCTGTGCTCGAGTGTGGGTTTGAATTGAATTGGCTGTAAGGTGTGGAACTGGAATTCAGAAAGGGGAAGAGGATTTTACTGAACTGAAATTCAAATAAATTCAATCATGCACAAGAATAGATGAAACTAAGGTGTTTTGTGTAAGTTTCCATCTTGTTAAGTGGTTTTATGTTGTTTAGTTGTTTAAATTGGAGGTAAATTCCGGCATTTGGGAAATGAACCCTATTCCACAATGGCCCATTAAGATAATATAAAGAATATTTATTCAAATGTGTATAATTCATTTATAATAGTTAAACACTTATATTTAGTTATTATTTGGATTATGCTTTATTATTTCATAAAAAATTCTAAATAAAATGTTATATTTAATTAATTTGTTAAATATTATATTTTTATTACATAAGAAGACTGTATTTTGTATTTAAATATAAATATTATAATATACTATAATTAATTATATATTGTAATTTATTAATTAAATTTAAGTATTTGATATTATATATATATATATATATATAATAAAATCTTTATAATTATGTAATTTTCAAATTATTATATTTATTAGTTAATAAATGTTGCTATACATCATGATAATTATTAATAGATATATTTTTGTATAATTTAAATGATTTGTTACATATATATAGTATATATATATATATATATATATATATATATATATATATATATATATATATATA
>JAUCMU010000080.1:17692243-17707194 GCA_032275025.1 Enteromius treurensis | reverse complement strand
TATATATATATATATATATATATATATACAGTTAATTTAATTCCCTGAAAATTATACAATTTAAGTACTTTTACATACATATTTTATTAAAAGATATTTTTATATAGTTTGAAATATTTAATATTTTATACATTTAATTATTGTCTATACATTTAATTTATATTTATTAATTTAAATATACTGACTTAAATGTAGTTTTAAAATTTCTATTTGTATATTAATTATGTTAATCATTTTTATTATTTTATTTTTGTTTTGTTTTGTACCATTTAAAACTATTTATTATGCAAGTATAAATACTTCTATTATTAATCAACATGTCTGATAATATCCCATATATTATAAGCTTTAATCTGTTGTGACTTATTTTTGGAGCTTGAAAGTTCCATTTATTTCTGTTATGTGTAAACCAACAGCTCCACAAAAACAAAGTAGATCTCAAAGGAACAGCATTATGATGAGAACATTTTTAAAAGATCTGTCCCTTTAAGAGTTACATACTGGCAAATGGGGGGCTATTATGTCGGTGATGAGCCAAATTTAGCATTGATGTCTGCATCCAAATTTACTGGAGCAACAGAAGAGGGGTTTAATGTAATATGAACACCATCCAATACAACAAAGAGTTCTTAAGCTCAGCCTCACTCTCTATTATTTGTCACAGCATTTCATATTGTTGGAAATTACACAGAGGACAGTTTTATTGCTTAGGGTTTGTTCTCTCATAGCTCAGAGGAACATTCCCAGGAGAAATACAAATACACACAAATCAGGCAATAGTTGACAGTAAGAGTAAAAGCAGTTACATGTATGGTTAGCAGAGCTCAGAGTATTTGGTCTTGGAAGTGTTTGACGAGAAATGAGTTCAAACTGAGATATGACTTCTGATTCTCAGTTTGTGATGAAATCTCTTCTGAATCTTGGGGAGACAAAGTTATAGTGCATACAGTCTTGAAACAATTTCATTTAAACTATTACAACGCATTAATTTTAGAGAGATAGACTCAAAATTGCTTGAAAAAACAGCATTTTATCTCATATGGGTTGTGATCTCTGCAAAATGAGCTGTTTTAAAAATAATTAATTTGTCCACTAATAATGTCCAGCATGCAGGAGTAGACATTGTCATTCTGTTTTTTTTATTTTTTATTGTGAACACGTTTTGCGTAATTTGACAAAATGACAGTTTTCATAACGGACAATAAAAAGGTTACCTTGATTTGTCTTTGTGTCTTTCACAGATAATTTCATCTGAAGATATTCTCTCCACGGACAGAGATGCGAACGCTGATGAACAATAATGAACACATTCATCAACTTCTGAAAAAGAAAATTAAATTCTATTTTTTTAGAAGGATTTTTTTTAAATGTGCGACTGAGATTAATTCATTGTCATTATTTGTTTATGTCACTTTATTTAGATCATTGTTTTAATAATGCAGTCTTAGAATGACTTTTCATATTCTAAGATTAAAAATCTAGCCATAAAACAAAAGTAAAGCAAATCCCACACATAAAACTAGCAATAATATGAATGAATGCATATGAAAAGGCTTCACTGAGATAATATTCTAGTTTTTAAATATTTTATCATTTTGCATAATTGCCATCATTTTGAATAGAAACTGACCCTGCACACATATTTCTGCACATATAAATGAGGAGCCACCCGTTGAGAATTCTCCAGAGAGTTTGGTTTGTGTAAGCGACATAAAACCTTTAGATTCACCCCCGTACTTCCTGCTCACTGATCTGAAATTTAGGCATGAGTAAGAGTAATGTGGCAGATATCGAACCCACTCAACCGTCTCCACAGCGCAGCCATCATCCATCCCCTGACATCAGCCCAGCCACGACTGGAGGAGGAGAGAGATATTTGCAGAAGCACAAGACGAGGACACCTGTGTCCTGCTCCCACCGACACAGCAGCCATCAACACGTGCCATCAAATCACCGCTGCCAGCAGAACCCTATCAATAACACAATCAATAAAAGCCACATGAACTTCATCAGGTTCCCTGATCAGGTTTGATTTGTTTTCTCAAATACATGCACTGTGCAGAAAATCTAATAGATAAATCAGTTTGATTGCTTTCTCTTGTTGCGTAACACAATCTTTAACAGGGTATTTTATTAGAGAACAATTGGAGCAAAAACCTCTGCAAAATGCTTAGGCTGCTGCAGTGCAGTCACTAAGGTAAAGTGTTTGCAGCTAAGGTGACCAAATTTCTGAAACTGAAAACCAGGGAAATGTATTAATTTAGTGGTGAAAAGGTTATTAAAATGTCACTGAAATCTCTTATAATCTGTGTATATGTAAAAACAAACGACTAATAATGATTCAAGTCTAAGTTACAATCTATTAAATATCACAGTGTGTGTAATAGCAAATAGTAAGTATTATAAATAGCAAAGAGATCAAAACAGTATTTTAACAAAAGTATGACTTTACAAAAACATCATTTCAGATGACATCCCTCCATAGACAGCAACACGTACTAAAAACAGAGATAAAACAGTCCATGTGACATCAGTGGCTACGAGAATAACCTACTTGTTTTTCCACAAAGAAAGCAAAAATAATAATCTACCTCTACCGTTCTTCTCCCCCAACTTACGTCTTCTGCCATTTTAGGATCTATTTCAACGCAACACATGCGCACGCTTTAAAGTATTTGACATAATCAGCCTTGTTTACATCCGAGCGAAAGCACGCACATGTACGTAATCTGTGGCTGTTTGCACCTAGAGCAGTGCTTCCCAAATCTGTCCTGGAGGACCCCATGCCCTGCACATTTTTTATGTCTCCCTAATAAGACACACCCAATTTAGCTCTTGCAGTCTCTGCTTATGAGCTGATGAGTGGAATCAGGTGTGTTAGATGAGAGAGACATACAAAATGTGCAACGCTAGGGATCATCCAGCAGACGTTTGGGAAGCACCGGCTTATAGGAAGGTACGCTTTCATTGTGATACGTCTTCCGCTATTTCCAGGTTCATTTATGTAATTTTTGTTTTCTTTGCGCATAAAAAAAGGACTTTCGTATCGTCGCAAAACTGAAGATGATCCATTGATGTCACATGGACTGTTTTACCGGTGTTTTTACTACGTTACACTAGTTGTCACTTCCTCTGCGATCGATAAAAGTATGCTTGTTTGATGGACTGTCCGGGGGACAGGCAGGTAGCCCGGCAGACCCCGACCCCTAGGAGGCGAGGGTTGGCTGATGGTCGGAGGCCAGCCGGGCCACCGCGTGCCCCCCGGGAGGAAGTGAAGACAAGTGGAAGCGGCGAGAAGGCGATGAGTTGCTAACCGGGTGATAGTAGCTGAAACGGTTACGCTAGCAGTGAACCGAAATGGAAAAACCCGGAGAAGAAGTCTGGTATGTTTGGGCCCTCTCCTTCGGTCTGGCCCCAGCTCTGGTGGCGGTTAGGGGTAGGCGGTGTAAGTCAAAAAACGTAGATACTGGAGAGAGGAAGCGAGCCGAAGATGAAAGGTCTCACAGGTTAAAACGACATGAGAGTGAGTAATACTGACAACATTTTTGGGTGAACTAAACCCTTTAAGGAACGTATAAAAGTGTGGCCAAACCCTTTTATTTAATAAATACAATCGGTATTACTTTAGTTCAACATGTAGGCTATAATTGAATATGTTACTAGCTTTTTTTTTATATTATTATTATTGTTGTAATTATAAATAGTCTACACCGAATTGTATAGCACAAGTACATCTACTATTTCATTTAAGCATTTAAATGAATGTACTTTCACAGAAAATCTACTTATTGGCATTTGAAAATATAAGGTCAGATAAGTTGTACTTACACTAATAAATTCCACACACAGTTCTTGTGTTATTTAAAAAACTGCAGCTTGTAAATAATGGATGATTAAATGTGTTTGTCACACTGATCTCAATTAATAAGCATGCTCATTATCAAGACAAATTCATCTTTGAATAAAATATATATTCTTATTTCAAACTGATAAAGATCTGACGCAACAAACCTGATGTAAAAATATGAATGGATTTTTTTTAGGCCTATACAAGGTTTGAATGAAAAACGTGTAAAAAAAAAAATCCACAGGAATGTTTTTAAAATGCACTGTTTGTAGGCCTGTTGATTTAGTAGACAAAAATAAAACCGCTCTAATGCAGCTATAGCACAGCCCCTTATTTGTTCACCTGCATTATTTATAACTAGCACTAGCAGCCAAACTAATGTTTGATTCAGGGCCTGACTGGTGCAGAGAGGATGTGCCCCTAAAGCTGCCCCGAGCACTTTCACCCGGAGGATGCTGCTGGGCTCAAGTTGTTTCTGGAGTTTTTTTGTGCTGGCAGCCACCCGCTCAGGGTTGAACTCCGAAGAAAACGGATGACTTTTCTCGGTGTCTCCACGCTCTACGACCCCATTAGATCCCTGTCAATCTCTCAGATGATCTGAAGCGTGATCAGAGAACCCAAGCATCTGGCTGCAGTCCATCATGCTATAAACTGTCTGCATTCAAATCTACATTATACATCACATTGCATGTGTAAGAAGCATGCTGGGCTAGAACATCTGTCGTCCATTTTAATCAATAATGAACATAACTGTAAGATTCGTAACCATCGAGACTACGTGTAGACAATGCACTGAGAAGCGAGTTTTCCAATGCTTTAGTTTTCACATACATTTTTTTCAAAGTATATTTGTATCAAGGTTGATCAAATCTAGATGTCAAAAGGTTATTTTATGTTAATATTAATTTTTTCCCCCATTGTACATACATTTTTGATTAGTTAGGCCTATATATTTTCATGTATTTATTGTATTTATATATTTTATTTATATATGTATTAACACACTCACACACGCATTGTTATATATATATATATATATATATATATGTATATATTATAGAAAGGTTGATTCAAAAAATAATATACACACAAAATTAAAAAAAAATAAATAATACTAAAACACAATATTAAAAATATAAATTTTTTATTTTAGCTAGTATTTTTTATTTTGTGTGTATATTATGTTTTTGCATTGATCGAGTATATAGAGAGAGAGAGAGTGAGAGGGAGAAGAAAGATGAATGGCTAGATAGCAGTTTTATATAAAAATAGATTATAAAACTGAGAAAATGTTTTATGTTTTGGTAGTATACAAAGAATATGTAGGTGTTAATATTATATTTATAAACAAAATTATATAGAAAAAAAACAAAAAATTATAATGCTAAATATATAGCTATTTATTTTATATTATAAAAAATATAATACTAAAAGAAGGTGGTGGATGGATGGTTAACACTGTAGCGGCAATCCCCAATCCTCTATTGAGCCTCAAGCCAGAGTTTTATAATTAAGCAGCGAGATCTTGAAGCAGTGCTGAGGCTCGGGCTGACACTGCCCTCTATCGGTCTGAGGAAGACACACACTCGGACTGATCAGCGCGTGGATTAATCTTCTTCTGTAAACCCATACATCTCACTTCATCCCTGCCGGTTTGATTAGAGTCAGCAGCAGTATTCAGGGCTGTGTCTGCTTTGTTTTCAGCATCAGTCTCTCTGCTGCTGCTTCAGTGTCTCTGCTACAGACCTCAGCTGACTGCAAACACATCGCCATGGCAACACGGACAGAGCGCATCCACTGCCCTCATTAGAAGAACCCGAGCAGATCTCACACCTCTGTTTTATCTCTCCTTCATAACCTACACAGATGTCAGGTTGACATGGCAACCCCTGCGGCCGGGACACCGGACAGGTGAACTCATACCTTCAGGAGTACAGTCCATACAGTCACTATAGGATAGACTTACAAAAAACATTTTCCCCTGTGCTCAGACATAACATTATTAATAGATGAGTCTGCAGTGCAAATGCATTATGCAGCTTATTTTTAAATTAGTTCATTATTATTTGATAAATATCACTATTACTGACATTATTAATTAGCATTAAATATTAATTTGTTTAAAAATGATCATTATTCCCTTGAAAGACATTCTAGAAATTAATTTGTTAATCATGCTCAGGTTGAGGTTCCAAAAAGGTAATACACACACACACACACACACACATTAAAAGACAAATTCCTTTCACATTTTAAATTTTTTTTTTAATTTGCCACTATCCTAGGTTTTGCCCATTTGTAAATTATATATTTTTACTCATTTAAAATATGCTGCCTTTTTATATATGAATATATGTTATTATACAAATTTATTTGGAAGCTTAAAAGTAGACACATTTAACATACTTTCTCTAGACATGAATGTTGAAGCAGACATCTTAATGTCTTTGACCTATATATACATGTGCACACACAAACATATACTTTTAATTTATATTAAAATTGATGATATAAATATATTGATGATACAAACTCGCACACCCTCAGTCCAGCAGATGCACAAAATAGACAGCGTTATTGAACTTTCCCAGCACTGGATGTGTTTGGCGTCATCTGAGCAGAAAAGAGTTAATACAATCCATCCATCAGAGAGACAGGCTCAGGTATGAGTCTCCACTGACCTCAAAGCCACCGAGTGTTACAAACGCCTCCCAGACTCAGGGAATGGACAAATGTGACGGGATGTGAAGTGACAATAGGTGATTCAGACATTTAGGTCACAGACTTCATAAAGGTCAGAGGAATTGTGCTGGATTCCACCTGACAAATCGACCAGCTATAACAGCAATAATGCGCTCTGGTTAAGCTGTGACACGAAGAAAACGTTTATTAAAAATAAACCTCAAAAATATAACTAGATAAGGGTGGTCGAGAAATAACATTGACGTCTTTAATACTGTGATTTTAGGTTATGATTTATATAGATTTGAGGTTTTGATTCATATATATATATATATATATATATATGTGTGTGTGTGTGTGTGTGTGTGTTCAAATATTGTATATGTACTTTTTTAACCAAAATTAAAAATGATATCAAATATTTGTGCTCCATTATTTTTATAACGATAAACATTCAACATCATTTAATAATAAACATTTTTTTCCGAAAACACAAAAAAAGATTGCACTAATTGTGGAACACCTTTAATTTGGACATTAAAATTAGTAACAAATGGTGCTGACAAAATGATCAGGTTTATTTTAATTCATTAAGATCAAGACCTTTTACGGGGGTTATCAGTATTTAAATGTAGCTACTTTTTGTGCTACTTAATTCTATGTTAGACTGTAGCTCATTTAACAAAAAATATTGATATTTGATCTTTTTAATGCATTAAATCAAGGTTTCTAATGCAGCTCCAGGAGAGCACCTTTCCTGCAGGATGTAATGAAACGCACCCCAATCAGCTAATCAGTGTCTTGAGGTTTACTTGAAAATCACAGGCAGGTGTGCCAAAGCAAGAAATAGAGAGAAAAGGGTATTATAATCTTGGATTTAAAAAATGTAAGGCCTGGTATCACAGACAGGGCTTAGCCTAAGAGAGGATTAAGCCATTGTTCAATTAGGACATTAAAGTGATTTTTTTATTTTTAATGCCTTTAAAAAAAAAAAAGCATTGCTGGTGAGCATCTTAAGACAAAACAAATGCACAGACAATCAATGCAAGTTTCTTTCAATTAAAACAACTCAGATCTACACTTTAGATTAGGACTAGGCTTAAGCCTTGTCTGTAACACCGGGGGGATAATAACAATAAAAAATATTGAATCTTGCTTTCGTTCCAATTATAGATGATAAGACTGTGGAAGTGAGAAATGCACGACACGCTATCTTATTGCTATAATAGCACATTTATATTTATCCTGTCAGTTGAGTTTTCCTATTACACAAGAACACAGCACTTATCAAAGGTGTCCCACAGTTCCTAACAGCTCCTCGCCACACTCTATACACACAGCTGACAGATCATATTTAAATATAGAAATCTTTATTCAGCCCTTGATTCCCAACAAGACAAAGATTGTGACAGAAGTCATTTGTCATTTCTAGAATGCCGAGTTAAAGTGAAGACAGTGAAAGTATCTTTTAACATTCATACCACAGAGACTCTATTCTTCCAGACAGATACAGCTACACAGGGTTAGTCGAGATCAGAAACACAGAAGCGTGTTAGGTACAGGCCACATTACAAGAAACAGCTGACAATCATGTGTGCAATCATAGGTCGAGCTTAAAGGTGTAGTTTGTCCAAAAATCAAATATTTGCTGAAAATGTCATCACCCTCAGGTGTAGCTATAGACGAGTCTGCTTCTTCTAAACTGATTTAGGAAGAGTTAGCATTGCATCACTTGCTCATCACTGGATGCTTTGCAGTGAATATGTGCCGTCAGATTTAGTTTCCATACAGCTGATAAAAACATCACAAGTAACCCACACCACTCCAGTAAGAAACGCACAGCTTTTGTCCTTCACATGATCTGATGGACTGGAGCTGTGTGGATTATTGTCATGTTTTTATCAGCTGTATGGACTCTCATTCTGACTGCACCCATTCACTGCCATTCAAGGATCCATTGCTGAGAAGGTGATGAAATGCTGATTTCTCCAGGTCTGCTCTGATGAAGAAACAGCCTGAGTACGTTTTCAGCAATTTTTCATTTCTGGGTGAACCATTCTTTTAAAAAAAAAAATTGAGCACAGAAAAGTTTGAAATGATTTCATTGTGAAGTTTTGAAATTACCAATAAAAAACAGTCTGAGTAATGCTTATGAAACCCTTGAATAAGACCGCATATTATATATCCTCATCGCCTATTTGCAAACATACAGTATTCAATGATAACATATTATATACCAGTTAATATGTTGGTGAAGCATGTTTAGTTCCCAAAGCCCAGCGAAGTCCTCCTCCATATTAGCATGTTACAATCCAATTCATCCATTCTTCAGAAAATATATACTCCCATTTTCATATGCATACATATTTTGATTACGTTTTATTTTTTATTTTTTGGCATTTTGAAGATTTCATTCTCGTGTATATTGAATACAATTATACCAGAAGCAGTCAGAAAGCATCCAGTGCTGAAATAGGATGCAGCGTGTTCGGATGCTCTTAAAGCCGCTGTGCAAATCCAACACCCTTGAAGCATCTAAATCAGTTTTCCCAAGTCAGCATTAAAAGCAATTAGCACCCCGTCACAAAACATCAACTCGCCATCGTCGCAGAGATTCGCAATGAGCGTATCTGGCAGTCCTGTGAATCTGATTGTAATATCAACAGTGTCTGAGAACATTTTGGTTTATTGAAATCTTTACACGAGAGAGGTCTCAGCGGTGTCTGGAGCGATGGCAGCCACAGTGGAAGTCTGCGTTGGGGTCGAAGAGCAGAGAGTCTCGGTTCTGGTTGTGTGGTAAGCAGTCGAGGTGATACCAGGCGTCGCAGTCGTCACACTGGATCCACTGCACCGTGTCCTGCTGCGGGAGACGACAGCGAGCCGCTGCGCACGGCTCCACGGCCTGAGACACCGACACCTGTTCATCTTCATCTTCTGAGGATGACGACGACGAAGAGGAGGAAGAGGTGGAGCTGGAGGAGGAGGAGGAAGAGGGAGATGGCAGGGAAGGCTGAGGCAGAGGGTGCTTTCTAGGCCTTCCACGTCGACGCCTGCAGAGAAAAATCAGTTGGATTGTGCATTAATATATATATATATACTAGTGGTGAGAATAAGAATAACTTTATACTTAGAAATTATCTTTTTATAATTAAAAAAAAATGATAATTAAAGTGTTTTTTATATTTTTGTTCTTTAAGAAAAAAAATAATAATTTCCTTCCATAGATTATTCAGCTTGCAGCTTGGATGTAACAAATCCTTATTTAATGTTCATAAATTGTCCAGGCTTAAAAATTTCCTGATATTAATTATAAAAAATATTTTTATTATACATATTATTAATTTTACATTTTATATCTTTTCTAATATGTTAAATTTTTATTGTGCCTTTACATTAAATTAGAAATATTGACTTTAAATGTTTTATACAATATAAAACAGCCCCCCCAATAATCTTTATTGTATTATAAAAATTTTATTAATTTCTATAAATCTTAAAATACATTAACTATTTTAAATATGAATGATTTTAATGTTGTTATTTTTTTATTTCTTTGTTTTTAGATACATTGCTTTAAAATAAAGGCTTCAAAATATGTTAAAGGCTTTGCATTTATTTTAACAAATGATATAATGAATTTGAAAAATATGCTACTGGAAATATTAAGTAGTTCTAGAATTTTTGTTCTAGATATTTAGAATATACATTTTCCAGGCCTGGAAATCACAAATTTTATAATATTTTATATGAATAATTAATCTTAATAAGAATTCTCACTATTAGAAATATTAATGCCTATCATTTTCGAATATATAGTTTTATTTCAAAATCTCAAAATCCAGGTTCTTGTGTAACTCAAGCATCACTCACCCAGTGGAGGCCTGAAAGCGAGAAATCACTGCCCTGTTCTTCTCAGTCTTGTTCATTCTCGCTGACGGGGAGGTCAGGTTGTAATTCTCACTTCCCACCCCGAAGCTGGTGAATACGGGAGAGCTGTTAGCCCTCGGCCTCCTGCCGGGACCAGACAAGCAGGGCTTCTGCAGGCGCAGGGGCGTCACACTGATGCCGTTGCCTTTGGTGTGACTCGATATGCTCAGGATATGACGGTTGGGCGGCACATTGAAAGCGCTGCCAGTGGAGTGTTTGCTCACGTCCATCTGAGAGCGGCAGTTCTGCTCCAGTTTGGGCAGAGGGGCCTGAAACACCTCGGACTCTGATTTATAAAGTCTTCGTCTCTTTTTGGCTTGCCCCCTGCGTCCGTCCTCCAGGTCTCTGCGGCTCTCCGGGTCGTCTGAGCTGTCGTCCTCCAGCAGGACCGTGTGAGCGGACTTACGCCGGCTCTTTGAGGAGGGCGGGACAGACTTGGATGAAATCTCGCCCATGGCCTGGAAAGGAGGTGGAGTCGTGGGCGGGGCCAGAGCGGTGAAGGCTGGCCTATTGAAGGTGTTTTCGCTCTTCTTGAAGGTCCAGCAGCTGCCGTTCATCTTGCTCAAACTGCCGATGGAGTTGAGGATGACCGTGGCTCTGTTGATGGACAGCTTCGAGATGTCCAGAGCCGGCTCCGATTTACGGTCCGAGCACGTTCTGATCCGGTTCTTTATGTCGGATGAGAAGGAGCCTGATTTGGGCACAGTGATGGCGTCAAAGTCCAGCGGACGGACGCGTACTTTCTGGAAGAGGAAGTAGAACTCAGGACTGGCCCGTCCTGGTTGGCTGCCAATGGTGAGCGTGTCGCCATCACAGATCTCCTTTAAGACCCCTTGTTGGAGGCGCATGTCATTTACCCACGTGCCTGAGGGGGAAAAAAAGAGAAACTTTTACAAGTGATTTTACATTCCACATGGAGTAATAAAATAACCTCCACTTGTCCCAGAATGCAACTGTGTTGGTCATACTCACATAAAAATTACATTTAGACTATACAGTTAAAACTAAATATTTTAGCCCAAATAATTAATTTCAGCAAGATTATATTAAATATAGCATTTCTATTGTTTTTATATGTTAATCAAATAGTTATAGGTATATTAGTATACATATCTATATGTTCATTATTCAACTTAAGTTATAAGTCAAATATATATATATATATATATATAATTATTTAAGAATTTGTGACTATATCTATACATATGTGTGGAATTATCAAGACAAAATTTGATAATTATAAAAGTACATACACATATTTGTGTGTATACAAGTCTTTTAGAATTATCAACTGATGTCTTCATAATTCCGTATATATATATCCATAAATATACATTGATATAATGTATACAACTATTTTCTATACATCTATATGAAATGTTTTAATATATATATATAAATACACAAATATCAATATAATAACACACACCATAACTGCTGCGATCCTTCACTTGCACTCTCCAGCTCTCTTCTCCAGAAGCATCAGGTTCTCTCTCCACGTGGAGCTCTGCATGGATACGAGACACAATCACAGACTCCAGAATGACGTCACACAGCTCCGTGGACCGTCCCAAACGAAACACACACTGGGCCAGAGCGGGCCGGAAAGTGTACAGGTCACGGACAGAGTCCGACGACGCATTTCCCTGAGCGTTACTGTTGATTGTGTCACACAGTCCAATCCTCAACAATTGAAAACACGGCTGGACTCCTGACGACATTCTGACATCCCACAAATAACCTAAACACAGCCGCTCTCACATAACACTGAGATACACGTCCTCCATTGAAGATCCTCCTCTCAGAAAGACTTTCAAATATGACTCTTATAAAAGCTTATTTTGCCTAGTAAATAAAATATGACATACTAAAATAGTATTAAAACAATAAGGACAAACTAAAACACTGCAGCACAGGTGGATGAAATATTAAAAGTGGATTTGTAGTGGTCCAGCTAGATGCTTAATTGCTGATCTTCATTCTGTAAAACAGAAAAAACAGGGATTTAGCATCAATGCTAAATATTACTGTTTTAATTGGAATTTATTATATTTATTAATTATACATTATTATAAAGGCTTATTACAAAATAATGAATAACTAGAATTAAACATTTCAATATTTTAATATGCATTATTTTTTAATACAGAACATAATACAGAAAGACATTTAATAAATATTTTAATACATACATATGTATATGAAGAGTTCATTTGCAAAAACAGATAACTTTTTTTTATTATTATTGTTTCATGTTTTTAATTGTGTTCTATTGTATTAGTCAGCTGGGGGTTTTTATACCTAGTCAAAACAACAACTGCCGTTTGATTGAGATTAATTGTAATGTACAATGAAAAAGAAAAACATGATTTTTGTGAGGTATGTTTTTGCAAAACAAATTAAATTAAAACATATACACGCACATATGCATACACAAAGAATTTGTGCATGTACACACACGTTACACGGCTTTGATCCAGTATTACATACATTTCAATGCATTGGAGATTTAATAGCATGCTCAGGTACCGAAGTCAGACAGTTGTGTTTCGTCTATGCCCTATCAACGCCTCTATAGTTATCTATGATTTACACTATGCACTGTAGCCTATAGACTTGATTCCGAAACTATAGATAATATAACGTTACATAATATAACGTTAACGTTAGGACAGAAAGCGTGGCAAAGCAGCTTCGAAGAGTGCAAAGCATGTGAAAGAAGCAGTCGTTTGTTTGTTATCGATATTTCGCTATCCGCTAGAGGATATGTTAGGCTTGTGTTTAGCAGGGCAGTGATAGCTCGCGCATAGAAACACATTCACACAAAGCGAACCGAAAACATGAGCTTTACAAACTCAACCTTTTCGTTTCGTCGAACATTTCGATGATAAAGCACTTATAAAAGCATGACATACCCAAACCATGAAGGTATATGTTTTGTAAAACGCTACGCAAGTCTTTTATTTGTGCTCCGTGGTAAATCTTATCGCCTCCTCTCCCCAGGAAGTGCTTTGAAATTTGGCGCGCCAGGAGAAGGACGAGTTTCCTTGCGCGAAAATCAACGCCACTTCCGTCCATGTTGTCAAGGAGACCGTCAATGGAGAATGACAACGCAAACGGTTTTTAACCAACAGCGGTTTATTTATGTTTTTTAATGTTCGTCACACTATTTTTTAAAGTAGGCTATTATTTACGGATTATTAATATATATATATATATATATATATATATATATTAAATTTATAATATATTTAATATATTACAATCTAATATAGATACAGCATGTTGATGATACAGCAAGGTGGAAAGAAATAAAATAGAATAATACAACATTATATATACGTTAAGTTAATAAAATATGATCAAATAAATAATTTAAATAACAAATATATATTTCGATACATTGTAATTCTAGAAATACTTTAATGATAATATTTACTTACTAATTTATATATGGCAGACATCACTAGTCTATTATCCTCCAGCAAAATAAATCACCCAAAACTGATTATAAACATTTTTTTATCTTATATAACATCCTATGCACTCAAATGATTCAAACAAACATGTTTAAAGAGAGAGAGAGAGAGATAGAGAGATTTTTATACTTATATTTGAAATATAATACATAATATATGAAACAAAACTGTGGACTGAATCCATGGCCTTCACTAGTAGTCAAAGTTGAAAGAAGCAGGTCTTGACCACTGTATTTATTTGTCAAATATCAATCCTTCATCAAAAATAACCAGTGTTGGGGGTAACACATTACAAGTAACGTAAGTTACGTAATAATATTACTTTTTCCAAGTAACTAGTAAAGTAGCGCATTACTTTTTAATTTTAGAGAATAACTGAGTTACTTTTTCAAAAAAGTAACGGCAGTTACTTTGTTTTCTTATTTATTGACTGACGAGTCACCTGACCCCATGTTGGGAAAAATCAGAAATACAGAGCATTGTGTGCGGTGTGTGAATACAGTGTAGTATCTGAATGTGTATTAATTCATCTCACTCTCAAAAAACAGATTTGGTTTTCATCAGAATGAATTAAAATAATCTCAGAATATGATGCAAATCTGCAATAATTAAATTGCACAAATGTATCTAATCCAATTTTCTTTGCTGCTGATATTTAATGATCCAGTTCAACCATACATACAAGCAAAGTAATTATTATTATTGTTGAAGATTATTTCTTTTCCTGTATTCTGCTTTACAGATGTGAATTAACTTTTTCTTCTGCCTGAGGTTTATTCCGGACAATTTATGGTGTGAAAGGGCTTTTAAATTTGCTGTAAATAGAACTTCTTATATTAAAACAAACACTCAAGCCCTGCCCATAAAAAGTAATGCAAAAGTAATGCAAGAGTAACAGAATGCATCCATAAAAAGTAACTAGGTAATTAGTGTCATTAGTGAGCCGGGTTTGATTTTATTTTCTCTCTGGTGTTTTTTTTCCCTGCCTCTTCATTAATTTTTCAGCTGCTGCTAGT
>JAUCMU010000080.1:17660834-17692143 GCA_032275025.1 Enteromius treurensis | reverse complement strand
GCATCTCTGATTGTTACAGGTGTGGGTATAGGAGTCGGAGTTGCAGGTGGTGTAACAGGTGCTGCCTCCAGCATTACAAATGCAGTAAAACAAAAACAACTACGTGAAGAACTTGACAATTTATTGAAAAATTATAAAAATGAAAGTGAACCAATTCTCAGTCCTCTGAATACCCTGAGAAAAGTACTGAAAAAAATCACAAAGTTCAGAGATTTTTTCAACAACTCTAATTTTGACAATGTGCAAACATCATTCAGTGTAGGTGAAACAAGACTAGTTTGTGGTAAAGAACTCACAAATCTAGGTCTGCTGGCAAATCTAAGCAGAATTGCTGCTCAGACTGCAAGAGCAGGGCGGGTAGCAGCAGCAGCAGTCTCAGGTGTCATCAGTGGACTCTTAGTCATAGCTGATATCGCCTTTATAGTGAAAGATTCTAAAGAGATTCACCAGATGAGACAGGGAAACATAGATGATCCAGAAAATATTAAATCCAGGGTTCTCAAATACATCGCACAAATGAAGACAACACATACTGATCTTCTTAATGTCTTGAAGGCAATTAAAGAAACAAGAGATTGTGCAGTAGAAATAAAAGCACGTATCAGTCAGGGTGACTGAGACCAGCAATGCACCATAAACTAAGCATTTGTATAAAAGAAGGGAAAAGACCATATAATGCATGCAGGCTATATCTGTCTGATTTAAGTTTGATGTTTAATATATGCAAATTTGCGATTGTACAGTACGATGGATACATAATCACTGCATTAGTTGGTACTATTTCAGCTCCTTTCACTTTTAAAGCATCTCTGAATGTTACAGGGGTAGGGTCAAAGATCTAAATAAGTGCTACAGAACAAGAATGTGTGATTGGTTGCTGAGGTAAATAGATGATCTTGCTTTTTGCTCTGCTGCCTCTTTGTAGTGGCTGAAGAAACGATTGTTAATTGTTGGGTACGGAACAGCATGTTATAGGTAATAAATCAATGACAACAAATAATTTTCTATTAGGTTGAAATGACTTTCAGTACATTTGATTCATTTTAATTCATACTTTACTGTTGCATATTGTCACTGTGGGCTTACTTTTTGTAATGAATTTTAATGAATAAACAAATTAATAAAATTGATTTTGATGCAAAATTTTAACAGTATTAGTATTTATGATCAGTATTAATTTATTAAACCAGCATTTTAAAATGTTCATTGTTCTCTTTTAGAACTGTGATTAAATTTTTTTTTTTTTACTTCTATTCAACACACAGATTATTTTATTTTTACATAATACAACCAGTAAATGTTTTTTGTTTGCTGGGTCATCGTGAATCATTTGTTCATGTCGGGATTACGTAGTTGGTTCACAAAACATTTTATTTAGATCGAAAAATCAGTGGGTTCACAAATCTTTTATATCAGATCAGAACTTCAGAGCACTTTTTGCGAATTATTTAATTAGATCAGCACATATAAATTGTGACAAACAGCAAAAAACAACACGACAAGGGCACTTTTTTCAATCCCCGAAGGGTGGATTTATTTACAAGTGTGACAGTAAGTGGCTTAAGTGACGACGGCGGTGCAGTGAGATCCCAGGTGAGTGTGGCGTGTTCTCCTTTTCTCCTTCCCGTGAGTGGTGATCCGTGAGGCGGTGCTTCCTTGTGAGAGTCGAGTAGCAGGGCCAAGCGGCACGGCGTGAGCTCTGTGGGCAAAAGAGAGGTAAGGATTGGTGAACAGCGTCTAGTACCATGGAGATGGGTCTCACTCTAAGTGCGTTGTTCTGCTCCTTTTATCTGGGGTTTGGCTGTGACTGATTGGCCCGTGGTGACGAGGACCAGGTGTCTCTGATTAATTGCCAGGGCGACGCTGATCTCCTACGGGGTTTCCGTCACAATATATATATATATATATATATATATATATATATACATACTGTATAACATCAATATTATTATTGTTTATGGAATTTCATGAAATTTCTAAATGTAGTTATTATGCATAATTGAAGAAAAAGTCAAGAACACCAACCATACGACTTTTAAAGTCAATGTTTATTTTCATCTTTCATTCAAGAGAGAAAATCAAAGTTAAACTAAAGCTGTGCTCGAAGTCAAACTTATGAAGCCACATGTTGTAGTAAATCAACAAAGCAGCTTAAAACAACCCCTCTGCACCCTACTTTGTACATGACTGTGAAGTATTATTAATATTCATGGATTTATGGAAGTCTTTATGGGAAATACTCTGAACGAGGAAAACTGTAACACTACAGAAACACTGTAATGTTTCAAAGCAGTCACAACTTTTCTAAGATGAGTAAAGCACTTCGAGAAACCAGTCTCCTGAGAACTCTTGCAGGGAAGCTGACAAAAGATCAATTGAACAATGACATCAGCATAAATGGATGAAGAAAGCACACACTCCTGAGCTTGATTAATTATGTGATGCCAGCATCTGTGTAAACCACTGATCAAACCTGAGCAGGACGGACTTGTATTGCTACGGTTCCTGTACCACCGAAAAACATCTTTTTAGCCACTTTTCAGTTTGATAAGTGCATTTTCTCATGCAGAATTATGATTTATCCGGCTCAAACTACTCAGGGCAAAATTCACAAAACGCAAATGCAAATTTCAACACATTTAAAAGCAATGACCTTTATAAATCTGAATCACACTGTACTTTGAGAGGTGAATGCATTTATTCAAGTATAATCAAGCTAAAATGCGTGTATAACATAATTTCTGTCCTAGTAAGAAATAGAAAAATGATATCCATTTCTTTTGAATGATCAGTTTTGATTTTGTTGTGCTCAGTTACGCCTGAGGATTGGAAATGTGCGCAGCACCCAAAAACTGTTTTCTGTTCATGATTGTAAATTGCATAATCATACATTTGACATCCATTGTTTACCAAATTAAAATAAAAAAATCTGTATTATCTGCCAAAATAACATAGACATTAAGAATACTTCTCATCAGAGACAAAGTAATGCAATGCAATGAAGTCTCATTTCTAACAGGCTACCTCTAGGTCAGCATGCTTCTGTAATGCTTTTAGTTGCGTATATAGTAGATCTATGACATCAGCGCATATATAAAGAGAGTATAATAAATAAATAGCAATAATATAGTCTCAGTGAAATATTTCTTGAGTTTTCCATTATCAAAATCATTCTCAAGTGCAAAGATTCAGTAAAGCATGACAGTGCCAAAGCAGGGTTTCTGCAGGTTTCATGAAGGTACATTTACGACTTTAAGACCAAGTAAAGAATATGTAAAGAATAAACAGAATGGGATTCATCAGAATGTTCTCTAATGTCCAGGACTTGCTCGGTGAGTTGTATTAGCATCAATTCAAAGTTTGAAAATACAACAGATTATTACATTTTTGGAAAAAACTTGCTTTCAAACTGCAAAAAGTGCCATCTTCTTTCCTGTACACATGTGTAAAGAGTCATAAATCAAGATATATCTACTTGAGATGTAGATGACATAAGGTAACTGATATCAAAATAAAGTGAATTTGTGATCGAAACAAAACAAACATTTGACAATGGTGTCAGAAAAATGCACTTAAATCAAAGGAAAAACAAGTTTTCATGCCCCACTGACGTATTTGTTCTTGTTTTATGCATAAACTCACTTTATTTTGTTCAATGCCTTAAAAAACAAGCATTTATATATTTTTTTTCAATCTCAAGTACTTTAATTAAAAAATGTTGAGCTAGAATAAAAGACAAAAAAACTGAGGAAGATGTTGTTTCTTTTGCAGTATGTGCCATAATTTGTGGAAAAGCAAATTAAAACCCATTCTACGACCTGCAGAAACCCTGTGAAGGTTTCTTGTTTTTTTATGTCATTCATTTCTTTAGAAGCTGTCTTTTATCTGAAGAATAATGCATGAGAATCCAGCAATCATTGGATAGTATTGATCATTTACATGCAATACATCTATGTACAGAAGTGTGTGTTTATGTCTGTTGTGCCTACCCTGTATGTGTGTTTGTGTGTGTGTGTGTGTGTGTGTGTGTGCGCGCGTGCATCCAGCCTCATTTATGAAACATGAGTAGAGCAAATCAATCATAAGACCATTCATACATAAAATGTTGCAGTGAATTGAGTATGAGCTTTGAATGTAAGAATGTCCTCTGGAAAAAATTTGTCACGGGGGCAGTACTTTTTCTTGCGCTTCATAAATGAGGCTCAATGCTATCACACTAATATTGCTTCATAAGGCCCAATAACGGCACATTTAACCTTAATCAATAAAACAATTTCTGGAGTGAAGCAATGAGAGTTTAAAATAATGTTAGCTAGTCTAATCTGAAATGTCAATAGATATCAATGCAATATACTGTAGAAAACCTTTTCTTCACTTTTCATCCAATGTTTTAAAATGACAATCAGTCTATCCATGTTCTGAACGCAGTCACTGCAGGGTTCACTATAAGAAAAAAAATGGGTTAGTTTAATTCGTAATTTGACTATTATTTTTTGCATACCACTGTATTTACATTAGCTGCAATTTAATTCACATCTTTTTTCAATGATTTTGTCTTTAACGTGCTTTTTTGACACTTTGTGTCTTTTTTTGCCATTTCCCTCCATGCATCCATCAGACATCAAAACATGAGGTAGCAATTTCACAAACAGGCTAAACCCCGCCCCTTTGATGTAAGACCCCACCCACCAGCTACAGCTCATTTTAATATTGCGTCAGAGTCCTCCTCACACATCGTTTACCTGCATAAACACATCTATCCAATAGAAACAGGTAGCGTTGACCTAAAAAATCAAGTGCTGTGAGATCATTAAAAGAGAATTAGAACTATACACTCAGCAGATTTTTGCAACAGTTTTGTAAATGAACCAATTTTGCATGATCAAAGAAACTTTCAGTGATTGGTTCTTAAAACTTTAGAGTGTATGGTATGAAAAAGATATTTGATATTATTCAATCTTAAAGATTTTGCAACGCTTTTAGTAAAACTGCAGAAGCGCATTGTTACGGCTGGAAATATGGATGTTTTATACAGACTCAACTGCACTGACAGAAGTGAGTCAAACACTAATGATTCTAATCTACATATTAGATATTATGAATATTGAATTTTCCTGAAGTTGCATCTTATTGCGAATCATTCCTCATGAATAACTGTCAATGATTTTCACAATGAGCTTAAACCTGCTACAAAACATATTCAAATGGGTAGGAATAAAGGATCACATGAGAAGCGCTAGAAAAGGAGATCACTGGAAAGGCCCGGTATGTGGAGACACCCCAGCAGAATCAGCACCTAGAACTGCTGAGACAAGCTATTCCTTCAGAGGAGTTCCTCTGAACCAGAGCCAAAACCTTCCACCACAGCTGATCCTATTTACAGCGGTAAGCCACCTTATCGGATAACTGTCATCCATGCGGACCTGATTCATCAAGGTGTTTGGTTCACCATTGGCAAGGATTATCAGCAAAGCACTTCCAAGCCAGTGGTGACTGAAAGGGAGCATTCGTATCGGTTGAAGTGCATTTGATCTCGGGCATGAATCCAACTTTGATTCTACAAATTAAGAAATTCTCACAATTTGGCATTTTGTAGATGTAAGATCCAATGCATTCTGCTTCAGGTGTTGTTCGAAGCTTCCTTGGAGGTTCAGGCAGTTCTCGTGAAAGTTCTAGTTCTAGTTGCATCATATAGTAAAATTAAAAAAGAATGAAGTCTTACTTTACACATGCACTACATGGTCACTCTAATCTAGCACTTGGCCTCAAACTAGTCCTCGAAGGCATGCATAGTGCAGGAGCGATTCGGCTCTTCAATTTTTTTTGTGTGTGTGAATTTTCTCTTGGATTTGTTCCTTTGTTCTTCTAGAATCCGTTTTTTTGCTTGATCGACAAACCATTTGTTATGCAACAGATCAATCCAAAGAAGAATAAGTGTCGTTGTAGACGTCAAACGGTGAGATGCAGAGAACGGAAAGTGGCCACGCTGGTTATAGTGTGGCTCAATTTGCTTTAAAGTGCTCAGGTCGTAGGATCCAGTGCTTTCTCAGAATGCGGTGAAGCATCTTTGCTGGTCTTGGCGTCTAAATCATTGGCTTTGGTGGTTTCCTCAGGCGTGGTGGCATCTATCTGAGCAGATTTGGGCTGGACCACAGGGCTGGCGCTCAGGGTGGAGTCAGGGGTGCGAGTGGCACTGTGCTCGCCCTCAGAAATGGCTGGCGGGACGCCTGCGAGGGTGTCGGGCTCCAGCAGGAGCTTCTGAGAGGTCAGATAGTCGGGTACGTCTGTGTCGCTGTCCAGAGGGAGCGCGGATGAGTTGAACTCCACGCCTGAGTCGTTCATATCCAAGAAGTTCTTCTCAGACTGGAGGGCCTGGTACTGACCTGGTTTTGATACCTCAAGACCCTGAGAGTCAAATCAGAACCCAGAATTATGAGATGAATATTCAAATACCAAACCAAAATAATCCAAACAAAGACAGAGCAATCAAAATTAAAACGTTATATTATATTAGAGTAACAGAACTGACAGGCAACTGTTCAATTATTTTGTCAATTCAGTTGCTTAACGATTCTGTTACTTAAAGATTCAACTCTGTATATTAACTATTTTTCGAATAGTTTTTCTAAAAGCCCAGGGCAGTGTTCTCTGATAACGTTGTCTCTTAGCGCGCTACAAAGACTCTAAAGGTACACCTTAACTACAGTTATACCTTTCCTACGTGTGTTCGCCGAACTATACCTTAGGATGGTGCTTAAGGTAAACCTTCTTAAGTGCGACCTTAGCAGGTGCTGTCCATTGAAATCGATGCCTCGATGATCGCTTGTGCGCTCTTTCCTTCCCAGCGGTATAGGAAAAGTATTGAGAAAACAATGTTCTTTATAAAGAAGAGTTTTAGAAATAGTACAAACTGCATTTATCGGGGCTCATTTAAATATGAACATGCAGAAATAAATACATTTATGTGTTTATAATTTAGCAAGTCCGCAATTCCACAGCCTCACAGCCACAAGTGTTAATGTTCTCTGTATGCCGACCCACAAGCCGTAGCGTCGACCTCGATTGAAGTGCATTATAAAACAGAATGCTATTTATTGAGTGTAAATGTTTTTTGTTGTTTTTCAATTCACATAATTTTACAGCTTTATTGGGAAAAATAAAGTCCTCCCTGGTCACTTCGGCAGCGATAAGGTATAGCTAAGAGCGCTCCAGACCAACCTTACAAAAGAATGACTTACAGATTGTATACTTAACTAAGAAGGTTTCGGAAAACAGGTGATAAAGATAAGGTACGTCTTAAGGTACAACTTAAGAACGACGTAGAGTTATGGTGGTTTTGGGAGAACACAGCCCAGAGCAGAATAGTATTGTTGTGCCCCCTCTCTCAAAAAACCAAACAAACAAAAAATAAAAACCCTATAAGGGGCCAAAATAGAACTTTAATAAAATATAAAAGTAAATAAATAAATTGGAATTAAATTGTGTTATCTATAAATGGCAAATGTAGCTCTAGACAGTAGGCTACCTATTTGATTTTATAAATACAGCATAGGGCTGGGCGATATCTTGATATTTAAAATACATCGAGATATTTTTTTTAACTCAATATGAATTTTGACATTTTGTATATATCGATATATTGTTTCACTTGAGACTTGAGACATGGCATTGGATCATATGTTAGTTATTGTTTCATAAGCTTATTTTATTTATTTATTTTTGATTTTGTCTTTATTTAATGTAATTTAATGTATTGTTCATAGAGTAAATCTTTTTCAAGATACTTTATTAATAGACTTTTAAACCTTTCATGCAATTTCATGATGAATCATTCAAGTGAACAGTTGTACAGTTTAAAATTTATTTGCATATTGTATTATTGAATGTGAGTTATGAATATATTATTTCTTCCTTTATTGTTTTACAATATGTTTTGAGGGGTTATTTATCCTGTAAAGATATCGAGATATATTTTTTGGTCCATATCGCCCAGCCCTAATACAGCATCTCAAGCGAGTTTTACTATGATAAAACCATGGTTAATTTTGGCAAGGGTTGTGATGTCCATGTTTTTGTTGCAGAAATGAAATGGGTTGGGCATTTCTATCGCAAAATGTGGCCAAAATTGGATATTTGAATGAAATGTTTGGTCAATATTATATTTATTTTGTATTACATTGTGTATTTTAACGGTGTTATTCAGTTAAACCATAATTAAACCATATTAAACCATAATACCATACCATAATTTTATATTGCCTCTTTGTTTTTATATTTTTATACATTTTAGGTCATGGAAACTAAAATATTCAATAAGATGCATTGTCGTTGGCCATAAAATTATTACCGACAATAAAACACATTAGCATAACTTCAACAGTCAAAAATGTTTCACGAGGTTATGAATGTTACCTGAAATTGATGAAGCACTGGCTTCCTCTCTGGCTTTTTTATTTTTCCTTTCTGTGGGCCAGGTTGCGCTCATGTCTTTTTCCTGATATAGACTAGTTGTCCATCAATTATGATTATTTGCATTCAGGTACAAGAGCGAGTGTGGGGCATATGCAAGAATGCGTGTCATGAGTGTTTATACTGCACTGCATTCATATATTTTATTTACATATTTAGCCTATATAATATGTATAGAACGAAAATAATAGTTTTTTGAGTAACTGGGATGGTGCCTCTCCTGGGAGTTGGTGCCTTATGTAGACTGCATACTCTGCATGTAAGGAGTGATACTACTAGACAGATCTGTGAAGACAGGTATTTTTTTAATGTTTTAAGGTAGGTAAAATATTACCCCAGTTTCAAGTGTTGGGATGTAAGGACTGTTCATTTAATAAAACAAGAAATACTTTTTCCTGTTATGATTAATTGGTATTTCTACACACTGCCTAATTCGTCATAACAGAGTTAACAAATAATATAATCAGTTTTTATTAAAAGTAAAAAAGGTAGTAATTTGTGTTTGGCAAGCACAATTTGTTACAATTGAGATACTGCAAAACACTAATTCTTAAATGAAATGGCAAATGTATCTCCAATTATAGGTTCAGTTACTGTCTTTTACGTTCGCTGTATGTTTTTTGTTGTCCTTTCCCATGTGCTCTGTGTTTTCCTCTTGTGACCTAGTTTTGTTAATTACGTATTCTTTTCAGGAGTGTCCTGCTCGTTTGCGTTGATTGTTTACCCTACTTAAGTTGCTCCCTGTGTCAGTGTTTGTCGGTCATTATTGTTGCTGTGAATGTTCTGTTTGGATACTACTCCATGTTTTGATTTACTATTAAAAGACGTTGTTTATTTCTACTCCACGACTCCTGTGCTCTTCCTTGGAAGTACCAATGTAACACTGTCTTCCTTTTTTATGTGCTTTTGTCATTTCTCATTTAATTTTTTATTAAATTCTTATTCAAATATTTTTTTCATTGTAGCCTTTTAAATTTTAACTCTTTAAAAACTAAATGTTTTGAATAGTTTTCTTTTAATAACCTTAATCTGCAATGACACAATGACAACGAGGACATTTAAATTTTGGGGTGAACTATCCCTTTAAAATCATACTGATGACGAAAAACAAAATGGCCTACTTTGATCTCAACTTCAGTGCTCTCGGTGGTGTTCTCCCATGTGGACTGTACGGTGGACTCCTCTGTGAATCTAGTATAAACTTCCTGAACCACCTGAAAAACATCATTACACACATGTGAATTAGTGGACAGTGCTGTGGATGGGCTCACAAAGGAACACAAATCATTGCAAGGACCTTTTCATACTAGAGCAAGTGGTTTGAACCAGAATCCATTTGACAGGTTTGTGTGAAATCTGTTTTCAAACTCGTGCATGGTTTTATGAAGTGAAGTGCTATTAACAGTAGATCGAATTCAGACAAATTTTCACTTTTTGACAGTTCTGTCAATATGAAAAAGTGGCCTGATTTACCGGCATTCACATGCATCAGTCATTAGTGTTTGCCTCCAGATATTGCTTCTGGCAAGCCTCTTACATTCTTTGCTTCTTTTGCTATGTCGAGATGCAAGTGGTGTTAAAATCTGCTTGTGGAAATCAAAGAGACTAATTAGGTGAATACTGCTTTCCATTTTAGCTCCTTCTCCTTCTGTGCTGTTATATAGCGCCAGCAGCTAACATCTGCTGCCGGAGAAGCAAACGCACCACAGCTTGGAGCCAAATAACACAATGCTGAAATGCTGTAGGAAATGAACTCTGGTTCAGACCAATCAATCAAACCAAGTGTGAAAACAGCCTGAGAAATAATCAGCAGATCCAGAATAAATATTCTGCACATGGACTATACTGTAACATTGTGAAAACTGCATGACGCCAAAAGATCTGAATGATTCTGATGGAGTTGGCGTATTGTTGTTTGTTTAAAGCACAACAACGCAGCTCATCAGTGTCTGTGTCTGGCCCTTCACAGTGTCACAAAACATGTACAGTATGAGCATATAGTACAATCCAGAGGCACACTTACCCATAAGGCTTTGAGAGTTCACACAATGACGTCACAGACAAACACATGAACGACATGAATTTCACTGGGTTGGCAAATGATTAAATGGCTATATTCAGAATAGCATACTAGCATACTACTACATACTACTAGTATTTTATATAGTGTGTAGTGAGCTTGTCACAGTGTAGAAGATACAGGCCTAACGATGACTAATGATGAATACTCATGTATTAAAAGCCAAATGTTTCTACAGACACTATCAAAATTACACAGGCAACACAGCACGGGTGCTGAAAGAATACAACACATTTTATTTGACAGGAACAATCGTGCGAGGGGCAGCACAAAAGTCAGCAGATGATGATCCGGTTGCATGACATACACCTTGGAAAATGGAAATGGAAAATGTATAAATAAATATAAATGGGATGTAAGCAAATGTTATGTATTAAAGAGCATTTGAAGACTTAAAATGGTTGATCTTTTGGTGATTAACACACAATTTAACCTGATTGCATGTTGTTTATTTTAATACATTAGTGTTGTCAAATGATTCATCCAAATTAAAGGTTTTTTAAAGGCTTACATAATATATGTGCTCTGTGTATATTTATTATGTAATATAAATACACACACATACAGTATTTATATTTCAGAGAAATTTTATTTTTTTATATATTAAATGCATTTATTTATAATATAAATTATATGACTATTAATACAACATGTAAATACTTTCAAATATGTAATATGTGATAATAATATGACATATACTGTATGTGTGTGTATTTATATATACATAATAACCCCTATTGCGTTATTACCACTATATGTGGTTTAAAAACTACGACAATGAAACTATAACATACAGCTATAATATTGTAGTAATGTAGTAAATTTTCTATCCCTTTGCTCATTATTTGATTGGTCTTCAACTTTTTTTACATACATAGCATTGATTTGAAAACACAAAGTAAACATTATCTCTAATATGACATCATGTGACAGCAATGTAACATACTACCGGTTTATTGTTCATTGTGCTGTGTCAATAAATATACAATTTACATGTAAAAAAGAAAGTATGCACTGCATAATATGCTAGTACTCCACTCCAAACATAACCTTGCAACTATTTTGTGTCTAACTCTTGTTGTGTGAAAGAAAACGTTTATTCATTAAATAACAAGAAGAAGTAATAATATGCATAATATCACATATAAGTGGCTCTATTAATCACTGCCAACCACATGTACACATTCACACAGCAGCATATAAACAGCACACATATACACACATACACATAGATTCATATTTACCTCTCCGTACTGATCGCATATGTGCATGTGTGTTTAAGCACGGCAGAAGCTTTAACACACAGGTGTATGTACCTTTATACCTATTTATATTAGGAGGTCAAACTAGGCTCAGTGCAATACACCTGAAGCTACTCATCTCAGGAGGTCTGAGAGGAAAACAAAGGGAGTCACGGACAGATTGCGCTGTTACCCCCATTGCGCTACCACAACACCAACACAGATTCATCAGCTTAGCACTACAGGAAAATACCACAGCAGAACGCAGAGCTCTCTCACCCAGCAGGGGCTCCGCCAGACGCTCCTTTAGGAGGGAGAAATGCAACGCAGATGAAGTGTTAAGCTAACCACCACCAGAGCTCTTTCAAATAAACGGGTCTGAATACACACATTCAATCTCACTTTACACTCCGACACAAACAGCTAGATTATATTTGTATTGACTGATGGGTTATAATAGGTAACTGGCGAGACTGGATTGCTTTGCTGTCGGAAAAGGGATGCATTTGAAAAACAAAAGGGTACGTTTTCCTGAGGCTACAATCACATGATATAAGACGGTTTGTCTGATAGAGTCAGAAGAGGGCCAATCCAGTACTCAGGAATAGTTTAAATAATTAGAACAAATAATAATAAATAATTAAAAGGGGTACATGGATATGTATCAAAATTTAAAATTAACTAGGACAAGAGACAAACACACAGACATAGTTTTAAGCAATAACGTTGATCGATTGCATTTGCTGAAACCATTTAATTACCATTATATAATCACAACCTACACCACTGTTCAAAACTTCTACTGTTGGTTAGTTTTTTCTTACGAAGGCTTATTTCGTTAAAAATACAGTAAAAACCAAAGGTGGACCGTAATGAAGTACATTTACTTGATTCATTTACTTGCTTTGAGCATCTGTACTTTATTTTTTCAGGAAACTTATGACTTTAACTTCACTACATTTTAATCAAGGCCCTCGAGGTAGAAAGTCATTACTAAACAGAAGCTTTGAAAGTCAGTGGGTGACTGTTTTCTTTTTTCAGACTATCAGTAATCACTATTGCAAAGATTTATAGAGTGATTTTTTAACACTGACAGGTGTGAGGTTTATTTACAACAATTCAATGACCAAAAGTTACTAGAATTAAAAAGGAAATTTACTTTTGGTACTTAAAGTACTTTAAAAAGGACTTCTGTACATTTACTTAAGCAAAAATCTGTCAGTACAACTCGCAATAGAGTTATATTTAACCAGCAGTATCTGTAATGGACCTCTGGTAAAAACTGTAATACTGTGAAATATCATTACAATTTAAAAGAACAATTTTTCTATTTCTAAGTTTTTTTATTTGAGCATATTGTAAAATGCAATTCATTTCTGTGAAGCCGAGCTACATTTTCAGCATCATTCCTCTAGTCTTCAGCATCACATGATCCTTCAAACGTCAGTCTAATATGATGATTTGCTGCTCGAGAAACATTTTACTTTTTAAAAAAATTATCATTGTACTGCTTAGTATATTTCTTTAAAGTGCCCCTATAATGCCATTTTAAAGGTTACTAATATTGTTTTATGAGTCTCTTAAAACAGGTTTATGTGTATGCAAGGTCAAAAAACACTTAAGGTTTTCTCCAAAAACAGATTTGATTTTACCAAATTTCTAAGTGATTCGTAAACGACTCGTGTGAAGCAGCTCGAAGAATCAGTCTGTCTAAACCCCTCCTTCCCGTGAGCCCTCAGTGCTGTGATTGGTCAGTATATTGATGTAATCCACACGGAAATTGTACTGTTTGGGGGTGGGGCTGGTTGTTCGTGACGTAGAACGTGGGCGGACATTATGCAAATATGTTACTTAGTGACGTGGATCCGTAACAGAGAAAGATTCAAATTGCTGATGACTCATTTAGGCGAATGTGAGCCGACTTTTTTTTGATAGACAATAACATTATTTATCATGCACTGTCAGCGTCACAACTTTGCAGATAGTTTGTGTTCACACACAGCTACATGACACACTGCATGAACGATCATATTTGAAAAGGCATAATAGGGGCACTTTAATGTGCACAGAGCTCAAAAGAACAGCATTTATTTGTAATGGATTTTTTTTTACATTTTACATTTGATCAAATTACTGCATCAGTGCTGTATAAAAGTATTTTTTCTAAATCTTACTGACCTTGAACTTTTGAACAGTAGTGTATTTCAAAACCTTTGATATATAGGCTACATTATACTTCTGGTGTGACAGAAGTCTGAAAATTTGTCTTACCTGTCTGAAGGACTCTCCGTCACCCTTGCCAGCCTGTTGAGCGATTAGAGTGATCTTACGAGCTCTCTCCGCCCGACGGTGAACCTTGATCAGACAGGACAGCAGACACACCAACAGCAGGAACGCCAGCAGAGACAGCAAGGCGATGATCGCCACATACAGCTGTGGCATCTTATAGGCTGATATGAGAGAAAAGAGAATTTTGGGTACAGGAAACAGACCTCAGTCAACAGTAGCTTCCCAAGTTCTCTACTCACGCTCCACGTGAAGGTAGACGTCAGCTATGCGGAAGCCGGAAAAGTCCATCACTCGAAAGACACCCATGTCAGCAACTTTGACCTTCTTCAGGAAAAACATGGATCCTTCCACAGACGCTCTGCCCTCAAAAGCAGAGTCGGGTACTGTCAGCTCCCCCTGGTCCATGATGAGTCGTTCTTTGCGGTCAGAGTCCGGGATGTAGACCATTTTGACTTTGGTGTGGTCTACGTGAAGCTTGATCTTCAAGGTTTCACCATAATTCAAGTGCTCAAAGATATGGTGGTCTGCGATATGGAAAAAAATGATGTAAACGGATATTGAATGTTGAATTAATGCAACAAATTCCTATGTACCTGCAAACAACCAACAGTAATACTAATGATTTATAATACTTAGCAGAACTGACAGATTATTATTTAGAGTTTTAGTAATATTAATAACCATACATAATAATTTAATTTTGTTTCGTTGTTTTCTCTCTCTCTCTCTCTCTCTCTCTCTATATATATATACACAATTTATAATGCATTGTATATACAGCTAATATATAAAAATATATCTACAATTTTATACATATACAGAACTGTGCAAAAGTCTTAGGCCACTTGTATTTTCACCAACAAAAAATTATTTTAAGTGGGTTATTTCTATCTTTTGCGGTAGCCTGTCGGTTGGAAATATCAGTTTACATTTCCACACATTTTTTTTGTCATTAATTGTAATAATGCAGTGAGATTATTGTCTGACAACAGCCAGTGCTCCACACGTTTTCAAGATGAAGAAAATAAACCTACCTGCAAAGCTACAGTACTCTTAAATCAAACAGTCGTGTAAAAATGCTGTAAAATGAGGATGTTTTCAAAAATAATGCCATAAATGTATATCATTTATCAATTAACTTCTATTAACTAAATCTAGTTTTTACTTTCAAAGCAAAGAAAGTTTTACTTTCACTGTAAGAAATATCAAGATTTAGTGAGACACTCGAAAGTCAATACTGTACCACCAACTTTGTACTCAATATCTGTTTATTCAGCTGTATGTCAGTCAAAACGTCATCTAAAATTATGGTCTTCACTTCACTATGGTTTTTTTTCTGTTTAAGTGGATTGGTCTTGGTCAGAATAAGCTTCAATGTTGACCAAAATTAATACTGATAGTCTAACTATGTCTACATAGATCACACGCCCTATTTCTTGATCCTTCATTCTCTGTCTTTTCTTCGTTGCTTCTTTGTTGTGCTTTTACACTATTTTAAGACTTTGACACATTAGTCACGCAAGTCTTTGTCTTTTATCAAATACTGAAACAGTCACCTCAGATAATGTACTCAGAAACACAGATTTTTTGGTAACACTTTACAATAAGGTGTCATTTGTTAATATTAGTTTATGTATTAACTAACATGAACAAACAATGAACAATGCATTTATTACACCATTTTTCACCTTTCACATTGAGGCAGGCTCTCAATCTGACTTTTTCATCACTGTCTACGACAGTGTAGCTGCCCTCATCGGCTCCTGTAACCAGCTGGAGGTTGACCCTCTTCTCGCCCACACTGAGGCGGTGCTCGTACTCTAGCGAGGGGATGCCGGTCTGGTTGAGAAGCAGCACAGGCGGCTCCTCTGTGGTCTGGTTAACTGGAGTGTGAGCTCCAGGCCTGAACTGAAGGGTGTACGGACCAATCGAAGGGTTGATCGGGATATGATACGTGTCTCCATATTTCACCACAGTCTCTAGAGCACAGTCTAGGAGAAAAACAGATTAGAAGTACAGTAAAGCTAGGCTAGCCAGTTTCTAGCAGAACAAACAACCTCAGCTGACTGAGTTCACACCGAGACACAAAAGTAGAATTCTGAATCATTCTGTTTGATGCTTCAATCGTGATTCCAGTAAATAAAGAAATAGATATGATGCATTTTTCAGGATTATTTCATACATCTATTACATTTATTTGATAGAGGTGGGCTCTTTATAATCACTTTTGAACAATTTGATATTGTTGAATATTTTTTTTCTTTTTTAATCTTACCTTGTTAGTTGCCACAAAAATATAAAGCAGTAAAAACTGTTTTTTTAACATTTAAAATAATAGCAGCAAAATGCATATTAAAATGATTTCTGAAGAATCATGTGACACTGAAGACTGGAATAATGATGCTGAAACTTCTTTCATCACAGGAATAAATTATTTACAATATATTAAAATAGAACACAGTTTTAAATTTCAGTAATATTCTACTGATCAAATAAATGCTTCCTTGGTGAGACTTCCTTTTAAAACATCATCGTTATTTTTTCTGCTTTTTTTTCTTCAAATGGTTATATTTTTTATTATTCTAATTTATTTATTATTATTCTTTACTAATTGTTATGAATTACAAGATGTTACAGTCCATAACAATATATGATGTCTGTAAGAAAGTACACCCCTCAAAGTGGACTCTTCCGAGCCCTCCCGCCTGTGTTGGTGACATGGACTGTTCCAGAACTTTCCGTGAAGTGAAAAACACAGGATTGAGAATGGATGTTTAGACGCTGTTACATTCAATAGTTCGTAGTTAGAAGTTAGAATTAGTTGGAGGTGTTCCGCTTTGGGATTGTGAGGATGTATGTGTGCGTGCAGCTGACAAACCACACACAAAGCTTCCCACAAATAAATCATCCTAAAATACATTCCTGGTGTGAGACCTAATGTTCTGACCGGACATCCTGTAGCCGTTCAACAAATCCGAACTTAATTTAAGAAGTAGTTGACAATCTTTTCAATGTCACTTTCACCCACTGATAAGATCTGAAGCACTGAAAAGTATCTGTGCTCTTTCCGAGAAAATATTTGAATCTCAAAGCTTCTTACGCCAAAAGTTATTTTGTAGAACGTCAACTCTGTTCCCTCAATATCAAATGGAAAACAGAATTTATTACTGATTGGGTTATTTAAAAGGTCTTTTAATTATGTTTTCATTAGTGTCATGTGTTCTTGGCATTTATGCAAGCAAGTGAAGTTTTTGGAAAAAATAAATTAAAACTGTCAATTCTGTTACACTACTGTCATCATTGTTACTCTACCTTGGTAACAGAGTTTGACGGTAACAGAACTGTCGGACATGAAATTATAAAATCACCCATACACTGTATATACAATATACTGTAACGTTCAGCTGGATGTGCCAGCACATCTCTGTTTGGCACTCCAGCTTTCTATGCTCTGTGTGTGTTTAGTGTCTGTTTTCATTCCTGGACTCCATTCCCCACAATGCAACTCTCCTCACAGCTGTTGCTAGTTTGGTTCAATCATTCAGTGCCACCTGTATTTATACCAGTCTGTCACGGTTCATTGTTTCAGTGTATTGCCGTCAACCCTTTGTGTTCATTCGTGTTCTTGTGCCTTGTTATTATATTCTGGATTTATCGTTGTCGACATCTGCCCGTGTTTGGATTATTGCCTTTGCCTTACCCCTCGGACTCTGTTTACTCCTCGCTAGACCATCGCACCGACTTTCACTACTCTTTTGCTCTGGCTCCTCCATCCCTGTCTACCGGTAACTACTCTTAAGCCTGTTTGTTTCTGCACTGCCTGTTAATAAACAGTTTGCACATGAACCCGTACGTCTCCACGTCCTTCATTCGTGACATATTCAGTATATATATATATATATATATATATATATATACATAACATGTAGTGACCATACTTGCTCATCATTTTAAAAAGCATTATACTAAGTGAATTCTATCCTATCATCAGTCTATCATGAGATAATCAACTGAGCAAGTATTTGTAAAGTGGTTTTGTAACGTATACCTCTAACAATAAGAATAATTCTTCTGACATCAGCCGGGGCCGCAGAATTCTTCACCACGTACATGCCCTCATCCTCCTCGCCCACATCCTCCAGGATCAAATGACTGATCTGAGCGTTCAGTTTGGCCCTTGAGCCCAGAATTTTCCCGTCTCGCAGGAGAACCTGCTCTTCTACCGGATCCACCCTCGGCTTGAACGACACCTCTGTTGTGTCTAAAGCCGGCACCTGAATATGAACATCCTCTCCAAAGAATGCGGTGCGGTGTTCATCTTTAGCTGCAGAGTGAGGGGAAAAAAACTGAAAAGTAAGCTATTACATTAAACTTACTGTCTACAGAAAACATACATCTGAAAACCGTTCATAAAATATAGACAATCTTTACTTTGTACACTTTTAAGCCTCAAAGTGTCCTTTGTACACTTTTTGGTTCCTTACAGCACCTTTCAGTTAATAGTTTTTTAAATAATCTTTTTTTTTAGTGGGAAATACATTTTTAAAAGTCAAATACTTCACTACACTTTTAAATGTTCTTAATGAAACCAGAGATGCAAATTAAGATCCTTTATTTTAAAAAATCATTTTATAATTAATAATTATAAATAAATAATAAACAATTATTATGCTTTAAAAATCATTACCTTTAATGGTTGATGACCAAACTGTAAAAAACAACAAAATGGGTAAATACAAGTAAATGCAATAAAGGCAAACAAAAAATCCAATATAAATATCTAGGTGTTGTCTTCATTAATTCAGGCTCAAATATACATGAATACACTAAATAAGGTAAAACAACACAAATCCCTGAGCGACTCTTATATATTGGAATGATTCACCTCTTGAATTCACTGTGACTGACAACATGAACAGAAAAGCATATTTTAATTATCTTTTCCAATCAGTGATGCAGCATTGATTTAAATAATTAGGGTTTTATAAAATATAATATCAAAATTAAGAAAAATCTGTAATGGTATGCTATTCAATGACATCTACTGTTCAGAGTGGTTGAGCAATAGGAGAATGTGTTTTTGCTCAAGTAACATATCACATTTCTATTAGATCAAATTTAGCTTGTCTGTATGACTGCTGGAAAAACTGCAACGGATTTGCCCTTATAGCACTAACCAACTGAAACCTTGTGGAGTTGAGAATCAGCAGTTATGAAGGATTAAGATGTTTTATTTCTATGTTTACGTATGTGTGTGTGTGTGTGTGTGTGTGTATATATATATATATATATATATATATATATATATTAACTTAAACACAAAGGAGCACTTCCTGCATGGTCTGAGTGGCCCTAAAAATATATTCCTTTTTGCTGACAACAAAATTACACGAGTTAATAGTGAATGAGTTTTATCAGGACAAAGAGCGTGCAGCTTTTCCTTCTCTGCAGCACTAACAATATGAAAGGACTATTAGAAATGCTGCCATGTCAAACTGCCAAGTGTGCATTTTAAGTGCAACATGCAAACACATTGTTATAGGCCAACCAACATTATAAAAAAGTGTTTTTCAAACAGTTACCTGAGCACAAGAGGGTGCTAATGACTGCCACACACGTGATGCCCATTTTAGCTGGATAGCTGTGTGGAGAAAATGCAAGTGCGAACACAACATGAACAATCTGGGAAGATTATATTAAGAAATAGCAACGACTATGACACATAAATTACACCATACAAAAAACGTAGTCAATGTAATAAATATATTCAGTGGATAAGAACGATGGTCTGCATTTAAATTGAAACTGAATTCATACAAGATCACTAGAAAGATTCTTGTCATAGTAAAATGGGATAGTTATCTAACTGAAAGCCTAATCCTGAATGTAATGAACCATCTGACCATGGGAGGTGATTGGATGTATATAATGGACACTAACCATAATGCCATGACAGTTTCTGGCAGGATGGCTTGCCCAGACCAGACTGAAGGCAGCTGACCGTGCCATTTCTGCCAGAACCCCAAGAAATTCAAAGCTCAAATCTGTCTCTCCCTCCCTCCCTTATAAAGTTTAAGCTTCATCTTTTACAGACATCAGAACTGATAGGTTAAGGTCAATATTTGTCAATGTTTTCATCACACAGTCATTTTAGTCACTAGAACGTTTATTTTTCGTTAATGCATTAATAGTGGCAAAACTGGTCAAGAGAGGGAGAGAGAAAGAGAGAGAGACAATCTGCTTTGTTCTATTCCTTTGCCAAAGTACTCTTTGGCCTCGTATTGAACCAAAACTGAGGGCCTCAGCGTGAAAAATAGAAATGCATCTGCTCCACTTCCACTTGATGTACAGTCGCTTTCAAAACACTGCATATTTATAGTTAAATCGGTTTGGTTTAAAAATGCACTTGACCTGAAAGTGCGCCGATTTCTCATCTTAAACGGCGTAAGATTAACATTAAATAATAAAATAAATGGGATGTAGCCAGGCTAATTGACTGACTGGCTTCTCTGTTAAATCGCTGACTCAGATGATGATTCAGAATAGCACCAATTAAAAAAACAATTAATCCATCTTTAATAAAGAGTTGCGGCTGTATAATTACAAAACTCGCTGTCGTGTCGAGAATTACAGGGTTAACATCATATCCGCGGTTTTCAGTCGTGAGGGAACATAGCCGTTTTTTTTCTTCACGTTTTAACCCGCTGATGCGACAAGGGTGTGTCGCATTGCTCTGCTGGAGCCGTCCCACCAAACAGACCCCGAGGACCCCATTAAACCCGAAATGAATTGGGGATCCGTATCTACACACAGTACCATTCAGTCGCCGCGCACAAACGAGCTTGAACAAAGCAGGCTGTGTACAGAAACGAGAGCGCGCATGATAAAACGCGACGGCTGGTGTTTTCTTATTTAGCGAGATAATGAAGACATGCGGGAACCGTGAAGAAAACTGTCTGTCGGTTCTGTTACGTAAAGATTGGTTATATAGCCTAGTCTATAGCGGCGTGGTGTTAATAAAGTCACGAGTGTTGTTCACCAGCCTTAGAGAGCAGTATGTCATGGGCAGACAGTAACCTATTTGATGTCCCATTGAGAAGGAAGCATCAATCGACTATGAACCATGAATCAATATTTTCTCGTGTCACGAAAATAGCCACTTCACCTGCACTGACAGAATTTACTCTAACACAACGAGCAAAATAAGCAATAGAAATGAACAGTTTCGCGTCCATATAAACCCAAAGCCTGCGTATAAATAGCCTACATTTGTCTAACAATTGTCCCAAAGGGTTTACCTCTCTATAGGCTACAGTTCTGCATTCATTATAATGGAGCTATTCAAATTTTAAAGATGTCCCGAACTGTTTCTTGGCTCACGTTATCAAGAAACGCCCTGAATCATCTGTTAATAGGCTGATCATATATCTGAGAATAAAGTTAAATGCGTTAAAAGACAATCTGCATCATTTAACCCTATTTTTCCTGTTGTCTCGTGAAAACGCATCCGGTTAAAAAAAACTGTTACATTTTATAAAGAAGTGCTGTAATTACCTCTATATGGAGTCGAAAACAGCAAAAAGATTGGCACGATGATAAAGGAATATGGTTTAAAAGGATGTTTCTGTTCTTCCTCCTATTCTCCAACCCTTCTTCATCGCCCCCAATCTGCCAAAGAAAGACACTTCTTTACAAATCGGCGTTATCTGGAAGGCTTCGGCAGATTTCGTTTTGAAGACAATTTAAGATCGGCTTTGCTCGGATGCTGTCGTTATTGTTCGGAAATGTTCTCTCGCATGAGTTAAAGTGAGCAGTCTTCTTGTGTTCATCCTGACATTAGTGTAAATTATGCAATATAATCCAATAAATATAATGCAATTTAATAAACAAAAAAATAATAATAAAAACAATAAAATAGCAGCTAGTCTGTGTGCTTCTTATTCAATAATATTTTTTCTTGTGTAATCCAGTGGTGTTTGGACCCCAAAGCTCTTCAAAATAGCACTTTTCCCCCTCAATTTTCATAGAAGTCATATCTGACTAAACTAAAAGACACAATAACATGTCAGACAGAAATATGTTCGTGTTTTGAGGCTGATAGTTACATTACAGTCACTGCACTGCACTGAGTTCCTAATGGATAGGGAGTTGGGCTTGTAACTCAAAGGTCGCGGGTTCGAGTCCCAGGTTCGGCAGGGCTTGTGGGTGGGGTTAGTGAATAACCAGTGCTCTCTCCAATGGCTGCCCACTGCTCTGTGTGTGTGTACACTTCTCACTGCTGTGTGTGTGCACTTGGATGGGTTAAATGCTGAGCACAAATTCCTAGTATAGGAAACCATACCTGACCACAAGTCACGTCCTTTCTTTTCTTTTCCTTTCCTCCTTTCCTTCCCACCCAAATTTACACAGACCCAAACACAAGTTTGGCAAGACACCACACCCCGCATGTATAGCATCACATAACCAAGATACATTTCATTTGTAAATGTTATGAGGGATTAATAATACAATTAATTTAATTTAATTTGATCAATATTTTATCACTTATTGTCTTCTCACTACATATAAATCAGTGTCCTTAAGTGTTCAATCACTGAAATGCAATACAACAGATTAAAAAAAATTGAATTGATGAAAAGGAGCCAGCATTATTAAAGACAATAGCCTACTTAATGTCTCATGTGAAAGCAATGTTGTTTTTCAAGGACATGTGTTTCATAAGGTTTCAAAGTTGTGTCCCCACTTTTTGTCAGTGCCGTCAGACATTCACAAAAATGTAAAAACTTTTTTCTCTTATTATTTTTTGTATTATTTTGCCCTTGTTTCATCCCACTTACAAGAATCAGTGAATTGAAATGTAATTCTATTTTTTTTTTTTTTTGGCTCACGTGCTATTCATTTACATGGAGCAAGCCACCAGATGGCGATCGAAATGCTTTGGCTTCACTTTTCAGGTCGTAACCAACTCGAGTCGGAATCTGTCCTCTAGTGGACACTGTGGAGAATGACACGACCGATGTCTGAGACACATGTGAAAACACCCCTCCAGTCACACTCAGAATGAGAGGTCACACAGCAAAAGAAGCCTTTCACCAATTTACACTGGAGAGAAACGGTTCACCTGCCAAAAATGTGGAAAGAGTTTTACTGTGAATCAACCCTTGCAAGGCACATGATAATTCGCACCGAAGCGAAGCCTTTTGCTTGCTATAACTGTGGAAAGAGTTTCACAATAAAACACAACCTTATGATACACATGGGAACTCAAGCCTTTCTGCTGAAACCTGTCTGTAGTGTCCCGGATCACTGCAAACAACCTGATTAGGAAGTAATAAGTGATAAGAGGTCAGTTTACACCACTACTGTTAACAATTAAGGGTTCATGAATGAGCTTTTGCAACATTATAAACAATTGTGATACATAATTTTACCTTTTAAATTATTCATGTTCACTGTTATGTTTTTCTCATATAACCTTGTAGTGCGTAGAATGACATTTAAACTTAATTGATCTTTAAACTGATGAAAACAACAACTGTATTGCCTTTACAAGCTTCAGTGCCATTCCCATTGCTTCTGGCTTGTTATAAAAACAACTATGTTTCTATTTACACAAATAAAGTTATGCAATAAGCTGTTAATTTCTTAATTTTCTGCCCCATGGCTACAGAACTATTAACTTGATCATACGTATGAATAACTGTGGATATCAGATAAAAATCTGATATTTCCTGCATGAACCTGGCAGGAGGCAACGGCAACAGCACTATCCAAACATGAGGAGGACAAAATTCTGCCTGTCTTCTCACAGAGCAGCTGCAAAACAGAAAGGCAGTGTCAATTGTTTATGCCTTTTATTCAAATAATAAAATATGTACTGCACTTTTAATTAAACTGTACCAGATGGAGACATACATTCTTCCAAAATTCCAGAGGCATTGCAAAGCAAAAGCTCCGCAAGTCATATCCCTGTCAATGTAAAACGACCAGCAGATTCAGTATACAAAAGAACTGCATCTAAATCCAATGCAAACTATATACAATTATATAAAAATATGTAGCAAAATCCACACAGATATACAATTCACAAATGTATTGCGTTCACATCCATACTTGCATTCGACAATAATGTTATTATGGCAGCTGCATTTCAACTGAAAGATGAAGTAAAGTGTTTTATATAGTTAAACCTAATGCATAGGATTCAATAAATATGCACATCAGAAACTGATTTAAAATTTTCCAGCCTAAGCCCCGATCTAGAGCGATAGCTTTGAGGTGAACTGCTCCATGGGATGGCGCCAGTACTCCTGTATAATCCGGGCGGGGCGCCATCATCACCATCACACACTGCTGTTGCTCACAGCCTACTGCGTCTGTATCTTACTCCGCTCGGAACAGAAGCCAGATATCGTGCTACTATCAAGTCGATTCATATTTCCTATCCATTCACCTAACGGTAAGAGTTCGTCTGACGATTACTTCCCCGTTTCCTATGCAGTCGGTTCCGATGGCTTTTACGTTGTCGTGACGTGCTGCATGTAAACAGTGGATTCGTTTCTTTTACAGACCGAGACAATATCACGAATTTGCCTTTACTGTATTTAACGTTATCTGTTATTTCGAAAGTTTTTTCGTCTACCAGGAAAATACAGTCTGATCATGTTGCATCAGTCGGCTGAGATAACGCTTGTTTTAATATTATTATAGGCTAATGTCATTATAGGGCACCTCCTAGTGCTCGCGCGCACTGTATTCATCTCCACCGTACAAAAACTACAACAAATCTAAGAATGCAATATAATACAATAATAACATAATATAAAACAAAAATGAGCAAATATGGATTTATATAAAATCTAACTGTGAATAAGAACGAGAGATATGTTCGTCTTTTATCTGTCACGCTCAGGACCCTTGAATAAGTTAACAGTCTTGGATGCTTTTTCTTAGTATTCTCTGGTAAACCTGTATTAATAATCTATCACAAGCCCACCATCTCCGGGAAGCGAAAACGCATTAATCAATCGATCGATAGATAACGTTAGTACTACTTGAAGGCTTTAGTGAGTCTATAGTGCAGATTGTAAGATACTGCGCATTATTTGTACACGCTATAAATACACATTTTATGTGGAATATATCATTTCAATTATATAGAATTCGATTTGGTTTTCTATATTTAATTTTACTTTAATATTTTTGACCCACGTGTTTTCACCTTATACGTTTCAGCATGTTATGTATTTGCATATAAAACATATTTATATAAAATATAAATATGTCTGTTGTGGCCTTAATTTAGGATTAATTGGTTGTTAAAGTTATGCAAAGTGTGCTATATTGAATGATTGTTGTTGTTTTTTTAAATGACTGCAATCAGAATTATACAGCTGTTGTTCTGTGAGATATTAAACCGTTAATCCACATTGATTGCTTTATCCTCCTCATATAATGATTTTAAGTGTTCAACTACCTTTATTTCTCTTCCTCTTCCATAGTTTGAAAATGTTTTACACTTGTGGTCCAAATGAAGCCATGGTGGTGTCGGGTAAGACTAAACATCACGTTTATAGAGAGATGTTTTCAGTAGAAATCAGGAAAACGCATTCACATATGTGATCTGACTCCTGCCTCAGGTTTCTGCCGCTCACCGCCAGTCATGATCTCTGGTGGGAGAGTGTTTGTTATTCCCTGCATTCAGCAGATACAAAGGTATTATTCACTCTGTGTGTTTGTGCCTGTGTATGAATGCATGGTTGGCATAAAGAAATCTCAGCTTTTTCCTCTTTCTCCCATCACAGGATCTCTTTGAACACACTGACACTGAATGTAAAAAGTGATAAAGTCTACACACGTCATGGAGTGCCCATCTCGGTCACTGGAATTGCACAGGTTAACTATTTCACACACTCTCTAATATGCCGTAAACAACATTTCATAGGGTTTAAGAAAGTGCTTTTTTCATCTAATAGACATTTTTGTCCCTGATTACAGTGCTGTGCTGTCTTTTATAAAATACTATGTTTTTAATAATTCTCTGTAAAAAATCATTGACTGTTATGTGGCAAAACTGAACGTACTCTCTCTGACAGATGAAGATTCAAGGGCAAAATAAGCAGATGCTGGCTGCAGCATGTCAGATGTTTCTGGGAAAGTCGGAGGGTGATATTGCCCACATCGCCTTGGAAACACTGGAGGGTCACCAGAGAGCCATCATTGCTCACCTGACTGTGGAGGTAAACAGACAATGAAAATGCCCACCTTGCACTCTGAAACATCCCAAACAGCAATAAAATCAGCACTTTCAGTCCTCAGCAGAGTATATTGACTTCATTGAGCGTGGTGTGTCTTGTGTTTGTTCTTCAGGAGATCTACAAAGACAGAAAGAAGTTTTCCGAGCAGGTGTTCAAGGTGGCTTCGTCTGACCTCGTCAACATGGGCATCAGCGTGGTCAGCTACACACTCAAAGACGTTCACGATGACCAGGTCTGTTAGCCATATTTGTGTTGTTGTGGGGCCAAATTGACTAAACAAGGCAAATTAGCATGATTCTGCAATCCCATACTGCAAACCTTTGCGTCTCATTGGATGATTTATTTAAATACTACGTTTTTTTTCATGGCTAATGTTTCACTGCGTCTCTTGAATAGATCCTGAAAGTAGGACGGTTTGATTCGGCTCAAGCTGTTAATAAATCTGCCCCTTAACATTTAAAATGCTTTAAATGTATACAAAATGAACATGTGTGAGTGATGGATCAAGTCTTTTTGTTTCAGGATTACCTGCACTCTTTGGGGAAGGCCCGTACGGCACAAGTTCAGAAGGATGCTCGAATTGGGGAAGCCATGAACAAAAGAGATGCGGTGATCAGGGTGAGCCTTTCCTGAACTCTGTTGCAAATACAGCCTTTTTTCTAGATATCGTTAAGATTTTTGTTAATGTCTCCTTGTCATTACTCTTTCTTCTCTGTGTAGGAGGCCAATGCTATACAGGAGAAGGTTTCTGCTCAGTACATGAATGAGATCGAGATGGCGAAGTCTCAGAGAGACTACGAGCTGAAGAAGGCTGTCTATGACATTGAGGTCTTTACCAAAAAAGCTGAGTCTGAAATGGCCTATCAGCTCCAGGTAAAACGACAACCAACCTGTCGGTGACCTTCAACACTGTGAAATAATTTCTTGACTTTTTATAATGAATCCTCGGGGTTCTTGTATATAATATAATTCTGTCATGATTTACTCCCCTGCTATGTCGCTCCAAACCGCTTATTCTGTGGAAAAAAAGTACCATGGAAGTTAACGGAAACCAAAACTGGTCATCAACTAAGTAAAATGTATTTATTGTGTCCAGCAAAAGAAAGAAATGCGGACTTGGATGAACTATTCCTATCATAGTTACACCGATTTAAGAGACATCAAAACTTCATCCTCCTGTGTAACTGTTGCATTAGGTGGCGAAGACAAAGCAGCGGATCGAGGAGGAGAAGATGCAAGTGTTGGTGGTGGAGCGCTCGCAGCAAATCATGCTTCAAGAACAGGAGATCACACGCAAAGAGAAAGAGCTGGAGGCCAAAGTCAAGAAACCAGCCGAGGCTGAGCGATACCGGCTGGAGAAACTGGCGGAAGCGGAGCGGTAAGATGGATGCTCTTAGCCCTTCAGTGCTCTTAGCATCCTGTTTGTTTTCCCACAAACATTCACCAAATGTTTTTGTCTAAAAACTGAAATTTCCACATTAATGGCCTCATACAGAATTTCAAACATGTCTCATCTTGGATTAAGTTTGAATAAGAGAAAAATTTTAAAAACACATGCATCTGGCCATTTTGTGCTTCCAACAGTCTTCAGCTGATCATGGAGGCAGAAGCTGAGGCCGAATCGATCAAAGTAAGTGACCAGCCATCAGTGATAGCCATCTTGGCTATATTCAAAACTAAATCATTTGTATTACACCTGGGGCCGGCTGCATAAAAGGTTAAGAATAGTCTTAAAAGTTAGTCCGCTAAATTTTTCTTTAAGACTGGTCACAGTTTTTTAAAATTCAGTTACATAAAAATGTTGGTCAGACTAGCTCTTAAGACACTGTCTTAACATGAAGGCTAAGTTTATGCAACTGGTCCCTGACCTGTGTCTCTGCAGATGAAAGGAGAGGCCGAAGCATTCGCTGTGGAGGCTAAAGGTCGCGCCGAGGCTGAGCAGATGGCTAAGAAGGCTGAGGCCTTCCAGCACTACAAGGAAGGAGCTATGGTGGACATGTTGCTGGAAAAACTGCCACTGGTGAGCATTTGTGTTTTTTCTAGTGCATTGGCAATACAGAAATATATTGCGTTGCACTGCAAAAATAGGATAATTCTACTTAGAGCAAAAAGCATTTTAATGCAGTTTAAATTGATGTCTTACATTGATGGTAAATTGCGTTCTTTCTGTCCATTAGATGGCAGAGGAGATAAGTAAGCCCCTGTCAGCTGCCAAGAAGGTCACCATGGTTTCCAGCGGAGGTTCAGAGGTTGGTGCAGCCAAGCTGACCGGTGAAGTGCTCGACATCATGACCAGACTGCCTGAAACCATTGAGAAACTAACTGGCGTCAAAATTTCCCAGGTTTTCAAACATTTTTATTTTACGTTTATTTTACAGGTGATCATGTAGCATGTGCATATTCTTACATGTTCTTTCTTATTTCTTTTAGGTGGCCCAGACAGGTTGAAGAAACTCTCCAGCATGACGTTTCTGTATGCATGCTTCATTAATCTTTCCTTGTATATTTTTCTCTTACTCTCACGTTTTCCTCAGGTTCTTTATCATTTAAACGACCCTCTTCTCCATCTTTGACGATTTCTTTCTTCTCCTTTTAGCTTTCTTATCTTCCACACTGCATCTCTTTGGTTTTCCCTTTCCCATGTTTCTCTCTCAACTCACACTTCCTGTCCGTCTTGCAATGCTGCCAAAACCCAAAGTGCATTTTAATCTAAAACTCCAGGGAAGAATGCTGTTCTTTATATTTTTAATGCAATCATAAGAACACAGTGAAGTCCATTAGACACTGCAACCTCTGACATTTTAAAATGTGTCTTTCACCTGTAGATTTTCTTATAGAGCAAGTTTTAATGCTGGTAGTGCACTAAGAGGATTTGGTTATATTTGAGCTTTCCATTAGGTGAGCTTTTGGAAGCCAAAGTAACATGAAGGGAAACACATTTTTGATATACTTTACTTTACCTCAACAGTACATTATAGCTGTTTTAGTTGGACACAATCTTGTAGGAGTTATAGCAGTTATCTGCTTCAAATGGTTCTTTGCTCTGAAATCTGAAGATACTGTCAGTAATGTCAGATCTTCATGAGTGCGTTTAAGTGTTTATTCAAAAGAACAATTAATACGTTTATGTGTTACACAGAATTATAAGTCAGTAATTATTTAAAAATCATTTGAAGGTTTTTTTCTGTATGAAGTGTTTTCATCCATGACTGAAGGTGCGATTTTATACATACATACATATACATGTCTTTAATGTTGAAAATGGTCATGGCCATGTAGTGTACTCTAGGACTAGACAGAGAAACTTGTTACATTTTTAGACAGTTTTGTTCATTAAATAAGTCTGAGTTCTTGTCAAGAAGTTGCGTTTCATAAAAAGTGGGATTTCATGCAGATCTAATATATGTTTTGTTCATATTCATACAGTGTTTACTACTGGTTACACTACATTTTTCTTTGATTACATAAAAATTGTGATGAATGATCTTTTTCACATGTTTAATTGTCTGTACAATATGTTTACTTTATTTAAATCTATAAGCATGTATTCATAAGCACTAATGGCATAATTTAGATTTAATTGTTACTTACATGACATTAATGATGTATAAACCCTGTTATGGTACTTCATAGATGTTGTGCGTATTGCAAACTGAACTTACCACACATTTGTCACTTTTGTATGTGTTTTTACTATCTTCAAGTTTAATGGTTTGACTAATGACTAATACTTAGTGGGATGCATCCCTTGGAGACTAAATAGGAAGGCCTGTTCACTTATTATTGGTGGGCAGGTATTAGTTAAGCCTAACAGTGATGTTTGGATAGATTTAGTATGTCAGGGCATAAGGTAGACCTGCTGTTATTCTGTGTAGGCTATATTATTGCTACGAAGGAAAAACTGTATTTGTCAACTGATGCTTTTTCTACTCTATACTATTCCGAAAACAAATCACCTATTTTAACTGTTTCGCCTATTTCATCGGCATGCATGCAAAGACTAACGAACCAAACCACTGTATTGTCTATCTGTGCTTATGATGCCTTAAAGTAACCTCCCTACTAAAATAAACGTTTAACTAAACTGCTGTTTGTCCTGTCTAAATTAATTCAAATAATTTTAACACGTTCCCTGCATAATATTGCCAACCCCTAGGATGTGTGAACATGGTATAGTTTCACTATAGTGCTTTGACAGCCTCAGCTTGGGGCTTTAAAGTTTACTGAAACCTATGCAGCCACACTAAATTTGTTTTACTGACATTATCTTACCCTATTATACCCCCGCCGGTCATCATGAATCATCTCAAGTCCTCTTTGCATGACAAACTTCACCTCCAGCAGTGCATCAGATCTAGCTCTAGATCTAGCCTCGCAATCTGCCATCCCCCTGACACCACATGAACAAAGACAACAATTGTACAAACTTTTTTGGGGTGCGCTGAGGGTGAGTATATTGGATTCTACTCCGGTTTTCTTACAATAAAAATATTATGGGTAAAAAGGTCATTTAATAATTGTTTCCGAGATTTCACTGGATTATTTATGCAACATGACACCTTATTTGTTCATAACATGAGAGTAGGAACGATGACGCACATAATAGACATGCAGACGGACAGAAAAAATGCTTTTATACAACATTTAAATATGAAGTAGATACAAAGTCTATTCTATAGTCTTTGGTAGATATTAAATAACTTGCGTCGTGCGCACAATATTGCCAGTTTCTTTGTCTATGTGGAAATAGTTCCAAACAAAGTAAAAATACAACGAACTACAGCAACACAGAGTTGTTCATTCACTCCTAAATGCAAAACAATAGCATCTTCGATGAATCGATGCAGTGGCGGTTCTACACGGAGGCCTAGGGAGGCCCGTGCCTCTGTAGACATGCCCCTGTGGCCCCCCCTGTGCTGACCAAATAAAAAAGTATGAATTTATTATGATTTTACACACGAGCGCCAAAAGTG